>JAYESA010000003.1:193643872-193876372 GCA_036927795.1 Iris macrosiphon | reverse complement strand
AGGGACTCATCCTTAAACTGTGTAGCCCTGATCCGGTCTACCAACTCTGACTGAATCTGCAGTCCCCACATCTGTATCCTAACTCCAGGCACTATAACCTCAATGCCCAAGCTTTATAGATCTACAGAAGATAACGATCTGTATTCAGGCACATAGCTACCAGATACCTGCTCAGTGCATCCGCAACTACGTTCGCCTTCCCTGGATGGTACTGCAACAATATGTCGAAGTCTTTCATCAACTCCAACAATCTCCTCTGCCTCATGTTTAGCTCTTTTGGGGTAAACACATACTTCAACTCTTGTGGTCTGTGAAGATCTCCATACGCTCTTCGTATAAATAGTGTTTCTACAACTTCAGAGCAAAGATGACCGCTGCCAACTCCAAATCGTGAGTAGGGTAGTTTTTCTCATGAGGACGTAATTGCCTGGAAGCATTGGCAATTACCCTCCCATTCTGCTGCTACACACAACCCAGTCCCTTCCCCGATGCATCACTATAGATAGTGAATCCTCTAGACCCTGATGGCAACGTCAACACTGGAGCTGTCGTCAACCTCCTCTTTAGCTCATGAAAGGTGATCTGGCACTCCTCTGACCAAACAAACTCCATGCCCTTCCGGGTCAGCCTAGACAACGGCTCTGCAATCCGGGAAAAATCCTGAACAAATCTTCTATAGTAACCTGCCAGTCCTAGGAAACTCCTGACCTCTGCCACTGAACTCGGAGCACTCCATGCCTCAACTTCCATGATATTCCTCGGATCCACCGAGATCCCCTCTCCAGTCACCACATGACCAAGGAATTCAACCTTGTCAAGGAAGAACTCGCACTTCGAAAGCTTTCCATAGATCTTCTCCTTCCTGAGAGTCTCCAGTACTATCCTCAGATGCTCCTCTGGGGTCTTCAAATACACCAAGATTTCATCTATAAACACCACCACAAATTTGTCCAGATGCTGATGGAACACCTTGTTCATCAGATTCATGAACACTGCCGGAGCATTAGTCAACCCAAATAGCATCACCATGAACTCATACTGTCCATACCTCCTCCAAAAAGCTGTCTTCGGAATATCCTCCCTCCTGACCTTCACCTGGTGGTAGCCCGTCCTCAGATTAATCCTCAAAAACACCCTCGCTCCACTCAACTGGTCAAAAAGATCATCAATACGCGGCAACGGATACTTGTTCTTGATTGTGAGGTTGTTCAGAGCCCTGTAGTCGATACACATCCATATCGACCCATCCTTCTTCGGCACAAAAAGTACCGGAGTACCCCACGGAGAAGAACTAGATCTGATAAATCTCTTGTCCTGAAGCTCATCCACCTGCTTATTCAACTCTACCAGCTCACTATTGCTGACTCTATAGACGTGCTGGGATATCGGCTCCGCGCCTGGCACCAAGTCTATAGAGAACTCCATATCTCTGTCCGGAGGTAACCCTGGCAACTCCTCTGGAAAGACATCCATGTACTCCGCTATCAGTGGATGTGGCAACCTCGGCTCTACCACCAGGGCTCCGCAGAAGACTCCCTCGCTCTGTTCGGAACACCCTCTGACAAACTCAAACTCTGGCTCTCCCGACGGACTAAACAATACTCTGCCTCCACGATAATATATACTAGCACGGTGCATACTCAACCAATCCATCCCGAGTACAATGTCGTAGCTCGTAAGTGGCATTACGAGTAGGCACACACTCAACTCCTGGCCTCCCAAGATAACTCTCCGGTCTCTGCAGATATCACTGACTAGGATGATGCTACCCCCGGTCGTGATCTTACAGAGTCTAGCTAAAAGTTCAGCAACAAGATGGTGTCTAATAGGAAGAGATATAGACACAAAGCTATATGAAGCACCAGAATCAAATAAAGCAAGTGCTGGAATGGATTCAAGAAGAACATATATCAAAAGAAGTCATACGGTACAAGATACGATATCATCAATGAAGGATAGTAATATTGCAAAAGAAACAATTTCAGAAAAAATAAAGATAGCAAAAATCAGGAAGGGTCCTAGTTGTGATTGAGCACACTCTCTCTCAGCCTATATCCTATATCCTATCGTAGGTAGACCTAGAGACTAGACCTGCATGGGCCACCATCAAAAACGTGCCACGACCCGCACCCGAAAAATCGGGCATGAGTCGTGGGTACGTCCAGGCTACGCCGCAGAATCGGCGGTAGAACACTGTCTAGGTCCGTTCTAGGTCACAATATCTATATCTCACAAAATATGTCAATATAACCTCTCCAAAAGGAGGGCAACCACGCAATATATATATGCCTCAATCATAATAACTAGGGGAAGAGTAAAACCACGATAAGATATCAACAACGAAATAAATAAACAAAGAGCAAGTACAATATTTAATATACAGTCCAAGTCTAAGGGTCTACAACATCTCACAGAAGCAACAAAATAATAAATAGCAATACAGTCATCCAAAATATCAACTGGGAACAACCCAGGAAAACCTACCTAGCTAACTAGGGTGCTAACGGCGTCTCCTCGACGGGCTCCTACTCAATCTCCGGGTCACAACACTCCTCGACGTCCGGTCCGTAGAATATCGGGCAAAAATTCTCAGGATCCTCTAGAAAAAATATGCCCACTCAGGACTGGAACGAAGTACATAACTCTGAAAACAACTCCAAATACATGATAAGGTGTATATGACTAGCAATAGAAAAGTATACAAGATGCACAGGAAAATAAATACATGGTGGAGCAGATAAAGTAGCTCCAATGTAAAACTGGAGAAAAATACAAGTAGTAGAGAAGTAACTGCATGTGCGAAAATAGGAATACTAGCTAAGTGCCTTGAGCACAAGTTCGTTATGTGATCAGCTTAGGTTGCACATGAATAATCTACGATAACTCCGTTATGCGTGAGTTGCATAACCGACATACACATGAATATTGTTTGGCTTTGATCACATAACCAACTCCTACTCCCCTCCCCCACTACTACTCTTGGATCCAACCACGACACGCTATGTACATAATAAATAACTCGTGCACATAAAAAGCGAGAGCACCCGAAGCACATGATAGCACATGAGAATCAATACCTGAAGCACATGATAAAATACACGTGATAGAGTACCCGCTGAACACGGTAATGGGGATAACATCTCATAACGGGATCCACTAGTACCAGTTTGTGTAACAATGTGTCAGAATCAAGTATTACAGTTCTAGAACAGGTGATATAAATGCTATCATGAAATAGAAACAATCAGAGGTAGGTACTCGCTTGACGTCCTGAGCAACTGATGAGGATCGAGATTCGGACTGGCGTCGCAAGAACCTATTGCAAAAAACAAGATTAAACGGGGTTCTAATGAGTTAAAATGATATAAAATAACTAAAAATAAGGTTCTAGGGTTATTCTAGGTCGAACGGGTCAAACCGGTAAATTTTGGGTCAAAAAGTCAACCCGGGGCCAAAAAGTCAACTCAGGGTCAAAACTAGGTCAAACATTGGCTTTTGCGGTCAACGGGGGGATTATGGTCAACACTAGGTCAAACTAGGGTGCCCCTAAAATTCTAGGTCAAAACTAGCTCATTAAGCTAGTAAACCCTCAAACTCGAGGGGCTTGAGATACCAGGATACCCTCGGTATCCGATACGTCGACCTAAGCTACGCACCCCGCCTAAAACCCACTAACACCTATGCTAACACGTGTAAATATATACACCAATACATATAAAAGCAACTCTAATCTTATTCCTAGGCAAACACTCAAAAATCTCACCTCGATTCTAAATACCTTGGGTATCTCAAGGTATTGAGATACCTTGATATCTCAAGGTATTGAGATATCCACTAATCCCCACTCTAACACTAACCATCTAGCTAGCTAGCTATGTATATACATATATATCTAGCTATATATCTAGGCTACTATATATATATACAAACACATAGGTATATATCTACATAACTATATGTATATATATCCACACATACACACATATACCCACATACCCATACTCATATATATAAATATAAATATATATATATATATATATATATATATATATATATATATATATATATATATATATATATATATATATAAAACTAACTATATCTATATATCTCTATACTAATCTAACTATATATATATATATATATACCTATACTAAACTATCTATCTATCTATCTATCTATCTATCTATCTATCTATCTATCTATCTATCTATCTATAGATCTCTCTCTCCCTCTCGCTACCTGCTGCATACTCCTACTGCAGATGATAGAAGCTGCTACTGCTGCTGCTGTTGCGCTTACTTGTTGCTGCTGCTGCACTGCAGTGCCCTGTAGCAGCTACTGCTGCACTGCTGTGCTATAAGCTACGGCCTGTGCTGCGCTGCATCGCTGTTAACCCCTTGCTGGCTGCCACTGCCTCCCCCCTTGCTGGCACTGCTGGCTGCTACTGCCCCTATCCAATTCTGCTGCTGCTGCCACTCCATTCTTCCCACCTTGCTGCCACTGCCCACTGCTCACTGCCTCCCCCTCGCTGCACTGCTGCAGCTCATCTACTGCCCATTCTCCCCCCTCGCTGCTCACCACACACACACACAATCACACATATAGATATAGATATATATATATATATATATATATATACACACACACACACACACACACACACTTATACACATATGTATATAGGTACACACACACACACATATATATAATCACACATAGGTATATATATAAATACACTCTACATATATATATACACATACTCATATATATATATATATATATATATATATATATATATATATATATATATATATATATATATATATATATATATATATATACATACACACACTCATACATATATATATATATATATACACAAACACACTCATATATATATATATATATACACACCTACACAAATATATATATATACACTCATATATACGTATACAACACACACACACACACACACACACACACACACACACACACACATATATATATATATATATATATATATATATATATAGACACACATACATATATATATATAAACTCATATATACATACACACAAACACAACACACACAACACCAACCACGCACAATGACCCAAACACCAATAAACACATATAGATATATAAAATATAACTCGAGAACTCTAGTACACACTCCCTGAAGCTAAACCAACGCGCGCACAATTCCGAAACCAAGTCGAAATGGCCATTCAGTCATTTCGACAAACACATGGAGTGCGGTTCGCGAAACCTCGTGAAACGCACACCAAACCTACTCGGAATTGGCCCAAAATTTATCTACGAGTTCTAATCGAGGTCTAAAACTTAAAAAAAAATTCCAACTTACTGATTCTAGGTTCGTGGCAAAAATGCGCACGTACATAGAACCTACGACGACGAAAACCCCCAAAACGCCCATATCTCCGCAACACGACCTCACGTGTCCGAACGAAGACACGTACTAACCTTCAAGACACCCGAGCACGTCTACCTAGATCCGTCTAACCTAGGGCATCACCCAAAATTGGGCCAATCTCGGATTTCACCCAAAATTGACACAAAATCTAATGTCAAAATCTCCAAACACAACCAAACTAGCTCTAACTTTCTCCCACGGGTAGCCTTAGGGTCTAGAAAGGTTCTAAACTACTAATTACACTATATAATAGTAACTACTAAGAGGAAAGTTAGGGTTTACCTCTTGGGAGTTGGAATCCCAAGGCCAAAGTCTCCAAAACCCTTGAAATCACCACCCTCAAGCTTCCAAGCCTCCAAGCCAAGCCTCTTAAGTCTAGGCTCTACACACCTAGGTTAGAAAAAAGTATAGGGTTAGGGTTAACACAAATAGAAGAATAGAAGAAGAAGGAAGAAGAAAGTGGAGAATGCTTACTTGAAATAGGAAGTGGAAAGAAGAAAAGAAAAAGAAAAGAGTGGAGAAGAAGAATGGAAAAGAAGTGAGAATGGGGGGGGGGGCTGCTGTCCAGATATGGAAATAAGGTTAGGGGGCCGGCCAAGTGAAGTAAAGTAGGGTTAACATGAATTGAAATGACTAAAAAGCCCTCCTAATTAGTCATGCTAATTGGGATTTGGGTTTGGGGTTCCAAAAGCACTCAAATTAACACCTAATCACTCCAACTAACTTATTAAAAATATAATAATAATTCTAAACCCAAAAATAAGCCTCACAAGGGTGTTGGTTGGGTCGGACATGGGTCCACTAGGGTCTGACATAGGTCCAGACTAGCCAAAACCCTAAAATAACCAAACAAAATAATAATACAATCATCAATTAAATATAAATATAATTATTTATAAACAATACACAATTTACCAAAAATAAAAAGAGAAATCCTATTTTCTAGAATTGGGTAGTGACAAGCCTACCCTCCTTAAAATAATTTTGTTCTCAAAATTAAAAGATGAAACTAGGACATGAATGCAAGAAAAAGAAAAAGAACCATACCTCAGGGCTCGAAAAGATAGGGGTATCACTCGCGCATTTCATCCTCCCTCTCCCAGGTCGACTCACCTGGAGAGTGATGCCTCCACACGACGCGAACCAAGGGAATAGTTTGGTTCCTCAATACCTTCTTCCGTCGATCCAGAATCTCTACCGGTTGCTCTGGATAGCTAAGAGTAGGGCCCACCACGATCTCTGAGTGATCCAATACGTGACTGGGATCCGCCACGTACCGTCTCAACTATGACACATGGAACACATCATGAACTCCCTCTAGCGTAGGCGGCAAATCTAGCCTATACGCCACAGCACCGACCCTCTCAAGGATTCTGACGGGTCCAACGAAACGTGGGCTAAGCTTCCCGCCTCCACCGAAGCGAATAGTGCCCCGCGTCAGAGAAATCCTCAGAAACACCAGATCTCCAACCTAGCACAAACAAGGTCTCAGCACTTAATCTAAAACAAACAATCACAAGCAAACACAAGAACAAAATCTAGATTCTAAGCTATACCTCAAACTTCAAAGATCTCCGATAGCTATCGGCCCAATGCCGCTGCCTATCCTGCACCACCCGAAGTCTATCTCTAATGAGCTTGACCTTCTCCGCCGCATCAACCACCATCTTCGGGCCAAGCAAAGCTCTCTTGCCTACATCATCCCATGACAACGGAGTGCGACACCTCGGTCCATACAACGCCTCGAATGGTGACATCTCGATAATGGCTTGGTAGCTGTTGTAACGCCCCGTTTCGCTCAAGCGGACTGCCAACTCAATCGATAAAAGTGCAGCTGTCCTGACCCGCTTTGCCTCAAACTAGAAGCAAAGGATATCCAGACTTGCCCCTATAGGAAATCAACTTCGGCTTTCAGAGGCTCGCTTGACGTATCGCTCTACCGAGGAAAATCATCGCTAAGGTGGGTGGCTACGGTGAACTTGTCTTTGCTTAGCCAGCACACATAAAATCTGGAATGTTCATACTAGTCGCTAGGTGAATAACCCCCTGCATGCTAATAAATCCAACGCACCTAGCTAAGGGAATAATCCCAACTTTTATTTCTTATGCTAGAACATGGAAATTAAAATACTGCTCATATTCAGACCCTCGCATGCTAAGTCCCCTAACGATCTAACTCTCGGTTTACCTTCGGGCCCAAGCAAACGTGCTCCTTATGTTCCTTAGAAACGCATGCTTGTCTGCTTGTAATGTTGCCATGTTTTTCATCCAAACCCCGGGAGACTACTACGTAGTCGTTCCGTGCCTGAATGAACCTGAAAGTATCCGGGACCGTTAGGTCACCCAAGGCAAATCCCCGAACCAGGGGAATGCATCAAGGCAAAGTTAAATCACCGTACAGAATCATGATTCAAGCATCTTCTGTACTCGTGCACTATTGTACTACTGTTCTACTGTACCACTGTACTCCTGTTCTACAGTACTCGTGTATCTCGTGAAATTGGAAAAGACCCTGACCTGCATGTCGCGGACAACTCAAAAATGAGGCATAGCTCCACAGACGGTCTCCGGGGCACTAGGGCCGCTCCGATCCGGATGGAACTCCATTGTTTCAGCCAACTGTACTTGACGAGATAGTGTGCAGCGCCCACCGTTCTTTCGCTGCATACCATCCGCTCCATGGCTGAACTCTACTGTATAGTCTACTGTACTAAATGAGATGGCTTGTAGCGCCCATTATACTTTCGTTGCAAACCATTCTCGTTTAAGACTAGTGTCCTTAATGGCTATGCCAGCGACTCATGTTCATATAGATAAGTCATCCTCGCTTAGCGGCTATCCGCGTGCGAGTCACTGCATCGCATCAATGAACAACTGAACACCTGAACGATCATGTTAAAATGACCCTCATGTTTGCATATGCTATGCCCCTGAATGTTTATACTTGCCCGTGCGTGAATTAACATGTCTGCCTTAATGTTTGCCTTGGACAGGGAAGGAGATGGTAAGTTGGTAAGTCTCGCCGTGTTTTCTCTCATGTTGCACGGCGCACTGCCCGACACGTTAGGCTATTCAATATTTGCATGAAACTGATCCTAAGGCAACTAGAAAGATAACTTAATAGTTGGTGCACGGAACTTATATTACGTGTTTGGATTTGTCGAGCGGGCGAGTAGCTTCCCCACCAGTGCATTCAATGTACTGATAATCCACCAGTTTGTATGTAGGGTGCGGGAGAACCTCGTTCGGTGCGGATGCCTCCTTCGTACGTGCTAAGGCCAGGAGTTCCCTCTGTAGCCTTGCAATGGTACATCCGGAACAGAAGCACATATAAAAGGCATAATATTAGAACATAGCCCGAACTCGCCTGAACATCGCCTGTACAATCATTCCACATTTGTAGCCACTTGGCATGCTTTTACTATTTCAGAGAGAGAGACTTGAGCGACTTATAATCTCGGCTATACGCCGCCTGTAACACTTGTTCATATCAATAAAAGAGCTTGCTTTACTTCAACTTGTGTTTTAATGCTTTCGCTATATTTGTCGACTCAGTGAACCTGTTACCGATCGCCTATGCGTTCATGACTCCGCTGCACTCGGACAATCTGTACGACTCTGTGGCTTAGAACTCTTACCGCCAGCCAATGAATCATGGCCTTACACGGGCGCGGTTCATGCTCGTGCGGCATCACGCCCGGATGGGTCAAGCGATCGTTCTGCGGGAGCACTGGCGAGGGTGATTCCCGCCTAGCGGGAACGGCCGATTTGCCCGCGGGAGATCGGGGCGTGACATAGTGGTATCAGAGCCTGGCTTCTACGCCTTTGGACTTCGATTCGATATCTCTGTTTCGAAAGCTCGCTCGTGGGTTATGTGCACGCTCTCTCTCAATGCCTCGATGGGATGTTCCAACAATAAGTCTAAATACTTTCAAAATGCATTTTGATTGATATGATTGCTTGTTTGGTTGTATGCTGCGAGTGGCCTTTATGCCAACCTGTGCGAACCCTTGAGAGTATAGCTAGTAGCTTGTCCAATTTTTACTAACTCTAAGTTTGGTTGAATGCATCTATTTGAGGGACGCCTTGAACTAGTGCACCATCTAAGACTTAAGAAGAGGTGAAACTCGAGTGCTAAGACTTCGCTATCACTGAGCTGGTTGACGTGCTCACGCTAGAAGTGTACTTCAAAAGTGCGCACGATCCAGTCTAATCGATATGCTGATTTCGACGATTGTGCAAGTGAATATCCAAATAAACAAGTACAACGACTTGTCTAGGATTGCCTTAACCCTAGATACTGCTTGTCCTCAATAAGTCTCGAGGACGAGACTTTTTCTGAGTTGGGTAGGATGTAACACCCCGTTCCGCTCAAGCGGACTGTCGACTCAATCGGCAAAAGTGCAGCTGTCCCGACCCGCTTTCCCTCAAACTAGAAGCAAAGGATATCCAGACTTGCCCCTACAGGAAATCAACTTCAGCTTTCAGAGGCTCGCTTGACGTATCGCTCTACCGAGGTGAATCATCGCTAAGGTGAGTGGCTACGATGAACTTGTCTTTGCTTAGCCAGCACAAATAAAATCTGGAATGTTCATGCTAGTCGCTAGGTGAATAACCCCCTGCATGCTAATAAATCCAACGCACCTAGCTAAGGGAATAATCCCAACTTGTATTTCTTATGCCAGAATATGGAAATTGAAATACTGCTCATATTCAGACCCTCGCATGCTAAGTCCCCTAACGATCTAACTCTCGGTTTACCTTCGGGCCCGAGCAAACGTGCTCCTTATGTTTCTTAGAAACGCATGCTTGTCTGCTTGTAATGTTGCCATATTTTTCATCCAAACCCCATGAGACTACTACGTAGTCGTTCCGTGCCTGAATGAACCTGCAAGTATCCGAGACCGTTAGGTCACCCAAGGCAAATCTCCGAACCAGGGGAATGCATCAAGACAAAGTTAAATCACCGTACAGAATCATGATTCAAGCATCTCCTGTACTCGTGCACTACTGTACTACTGTTCTACTGTACCACTGCACTCCTGTTCTACAGTACTCGTGTATCTCGTAAAATTGGAAAATACCCTAACCTGCATGTCGCAGACAACTTGGAAATGAGGCATAGTTCCACGGACGATCTCCGGGGCACTGGGGCCGCTCCGATCCGGATGGAACTCCATTATTTCAGCCAACTGTACTGGACGAGATAGTGTGCAGCGCCCACCGTTCTTTTGCTGCATACCATCCGCTCCATGGCTGAACTATACTGTATAGTCTACTGTACTAAACGAGATGGCTGGTAGCGCCCACTGTACTTTCGTTGCAAACCATTCTCATTTAAGATTAGTATCCTTAATGGCTATTCCAGCGACTCATGTTCATATAGATAAGTCATCCTCGCTTAGTGGCTATCCGCGTGTGAGTCACTGCATCGCATCAATGAACAACTGAACACCTGAACGATCATGTTAAAACGACCCTCGTGTTTGCATATGCTATGCCCTGAATGTTTATACTTGCCCGTGCGTGAATTAACATGTCTGTCTTAATGTTTTCCTTGGACAGGGAAGGAGATGGTAAGTTGGTAAGTCTCACCGTATTTTCTCTTATGTTGCACGGCGCACTGCCCGACACGTTAGGCTATTCAATATTTGTATGAAACTGATCCTAAGGCAACTAGAAAGACAACTTAATAGTTGGTGCACGAAACTTATATTACGTGTTTGGATTTGTCGAGCGGACGAGTAGCTTCCCCACCAGTGCATTCAATGTACTGATAATCCACCAGTTTGTATGCAGGGTACGGGAGAACCTCGTTCGGTGCGGATGCCTCCTTCGTACGTGCTAAGGCCAGGAGTTCCCTCTGTAGCCTTACAACGGTGCGTCCGGAACAGAAGCATATATACAAGGCATAATGTTGGAACATAGCCCGAACTTGCTTGAACATCGCCTGTACAATCATTCCACAGTTATAGCCACTTGGCACGCTTTTACTGTTTTAGAGAGAGAGGCTTGAGCGACTTGTAATCTCAGCTATACGCCGCCTGTAACACTTGTTCATATCAATAAAAGAGTTTTCTTTACTTCAACTTGTGTTTTAATGCTTCCGCTATATTTGTCGACTCAGTGAACCTGTTACCGATCGCCTATGCGTTCATGACTCCGCTGCACTCGGACAATCTGTGCGACTCTGTGGCTTAGAACTCTTACCGCCAGCCAATGAATCACGGACTTACACGGGTGCGGTTCACGCTCGTGCGGCATCACGCCCGGATGGGTCAAGCGATCGTTCTGCGGGAGCGCTGGCGAGGGTGATTCCCGCCTAGCGGGAACGGCCGATTTGCCCACGGGAGATCGGGGCGTGACAGCTGTTGTTGTAAGCAAACTCTACCAAGTGCAAGTGATCCTCCCAAGAGCCTCTGAAATCCAGAACACAAGTGCGAAGCATGTCCTCGAGTGTCTGAATGGTCCTCTCTGACTGACCGTCTGTCTGTGGGTGATATGCACTACTAAACTTGAGCTGTGTGCTCAAGCTAGCCTGCAGACTCCTCCAGAAATGCGAAGTAAAGAGACTGTCCCGGTCTGATACAATGCTCACAGGAACTCCATGCAGTCTGACTATCTGGCGCACATACATCTCTGCTAGTCTCTCCGTAGACGTACCCACTTTGAATGGTAAAAAGTGGGCCGATTTGGTCAACCTGTCCACGATGACCCAAATTGCATCCTTCCCTCCTGGAGAACGGGGAATTCCAGAAGCAAAATCCATGGTCACATGCTCCCATTTCCACTCCGGAATGGGTAACGGCTGGAGCAACCCTCCTGGCCTCTGCCTCTCCGCCTTCACCTGCTGGCACACTAAGCATCGTAATACGAAGCGTGCTACCTCCCGCTTCATCCCGTACCACCATACATGCTCTCTCAGATCTCTATACATCTTGTTGGCACCTGAATGCATAGAGTACTGGGATCGATGCACCTCGTGAAGAACCTCCTCGCACAATGACCCACTCGGCACACACGACCTGTCACGCCACAGTCCCAAAATATCGAGGGACTAGACACGTGGCCATGGCCAGCAGTACACACCGATGGAAAAATCCAATTTAATAGATCCATTGGGGCATACTTAAGCTGTAATACAACAATAAGGGTGCAAAATACTAATCTCATCCACAGAATGAATATATCAATATCAACAAAAGGGAACAATATCAACATCAAATCACAAGTAAATAAATCGGGAAACAATCCGATAACAAGTCTGATACAATAGTCAAGATACAAGAAGGTAAATAGCATCACAGACTGAGTATGGAAGAAATATATACTCAGAAAAATCTATGGCAATCACCTAGTCTTTGGTTCCTGGTTCTGCACCAATGTATGCACCTGTTGCTGCTCCTGCTCCTGCTAATGCTCCTGTACTGTATACCTCTGGGTAGATCTCGTCTGCTAATCCTGGGAACATAATCCGGATCCAGGTCCTCAGAGGATATAGCAAGGTACAGATAATACAAGCCAAAATAAATACAGTGCAAAAATAAATGAAACAATAGGGTAAACTATATAAGCAGCTAAGTTATATGCAAATGAGAGTTTTAGTCATACTCGGGCTGAGACTACTATAGGATCTGTGTCGGAAAAACCCATAGCATTATTCTCTCGAAGGGCCAGTACGGTACCAAAGCTCTGTGTCAGAGTCTAAGGCACTTCCATTAAAGTATTATATATATATAATCAGCCTTTTGTATGGTAAATCTCTCCCCACCCAATGTAATCATACGTCTCATGTCCATGACACGCAAGATCAAAACTAATGCAACAAGTTATAATAAGATCTAAGAATATAATGTCTATGTCATGAAACCTGTATCCTATACAGAATCTCCTTGAATATTTCAGGAAGATTCTGTCTCATGATTAGTGTTAGGTGTCCTGGGTATGACGTACTTGATATTGCAAGCACGGGAATGTATAGGGTCACGATATCCAGCACTAGGTGATATTACACAACTCCGCGTACGGTGTTGGCACCCGACTATTAATTTGATGCTAAGTAAAGTCACACGGTCCTAGGTTAAGCATGTACAACAGATAAATAAGTCAAAGAAATATGTAACAAGAACTGCAATGTTGGCAAGGTACACTTGCTTGGGGTTCTAGCTCCAACTGTAGCTCTGGTCTCAGTGGAATTTGTAGGTACACCTCCGGTTGCTGAAATAGACATCACCATCAGATTCAGAAAATATCAAATAGCTAGAAATGCATGTCCTTGAGTCCAATTTGGACACAGGGCAAAAATGATAGTTTCTGGTCAAAGCGGGGTCCACATGTGGCCCACTTCGCACCAAAAATGTGTCAAGAACAAAGTTCTCCAAATTCGTCAAACTTAGTGTCAACAAGTCCAGAACGTTGATACGAACCCAATGGAACTTCCAGAATTAGATTTCGATGAGCCGATCACAAAATCGCCCGTCAAGTGGAGCCGTGGGGCCCACGATACGCGATTTTGTCAACGTTCTCAGAATCGAACCAAACTTGGGTCACAGGACCAGCGTATTGCAACGAGTTCGATTGTGTAAGTTTTGTTTCGATCCGACATGTGTACACCAAGTTACAACAAGATCCAGAACAGGCGGATACGGGGCGTTGTCGGCGGATACGCGTTGATTCCGGTGTGCACGTACATCCAAATCAACTTCTGCGAAATTCTGCACGTCCGTATCAATGTCGCGCACCTTTCGGTGAAGACCGCACGCGACCAAGTTATCCCGTTTGGTGGGGCACACCCAGTTCCAGGGGAAAACGGGGTTAATATTTTCCTGTTTTTGGATCGTGGTTCGTGATCACCACAGGACGCGACATACCGAGCGGGTTGTACGGGCATCGCGAGGGTTACACAGGGTTCGCGTCACAACAGACGAAACAAAAAATAGAGCAACGAGGAGAGAGAAAAGAGTACCTGAACAGGTCTCCGAGAAAATCGGAATTCTCATGTCCGCGAGGCGACACGACACAAGGGGACACTGTGTCAGGGTACTGTAGCTAGGGTTAGGGTTAGGGTTCAGACGGCCGGAGACTTGTCGAAGCTGGACGGGGCTTCACCGGAGGAGCATCTGGAGGGCCGGGCTTCGCCGGAGGAAGGTGCTGGTGTCGGCTCGGCTCGCCGGAGGCGGCTCAGCTGCAGGGAGTGGTTCGACGGTTGGTCGAGGCGCTGGGGCTGCACGGCGTGGGAAGAGGCAGGGGGCGGCTAGGGCGTCCGCTCAGGCGGGGCTCGAGGAGCTGCGGGACGGCGGAGGATCTTGAGGCGGAGGTCGCCGGAGAAGATGACGGAGTGGGGCGGAGCTAGGGCAGCGGGGGTCGTCGAGGAGCTGCGGGGCGGAGGATGAGGGGTTTTATAGGCGGAGGAGAAGGCGGACGGACGACCGGTGACTCGGTTACGGGAGGCGATGAGGTGGTGGGTGCGGGGGAGCCGGAGTGGCTAGGAGGCGAGGCGTCACGGCGGTTACGCGGCGGTTCAGCCGGCGGAGGGGAGACGAGGGGTTGGGGTAGGGTGGTTAGGGATTTCGGGTCTAGCGGGTTAACGGGTCCGGGTCGGGTCAGCGGGTTTTGGGTCGACAGGTTAGAACCGGATTCAACCTGCAGGGTTGGGTTCGGTTCAGCTGAACCGGGTCCGGTTCGGATTGGTTTGGTTCAGTTGAACCGGGTTTAATTCAGGGTTTAATTTGGTTTATTTAAAACTTGATTTTTAGGGCTTTAAAAATGCTTCTGGGGTCTAATAAATTTCCGAAAAATTATTCTATGTCTAATTTTTCATTTTACACCCTCCGCAATATTTTAATATTAATTATCATCATTTAAAAATCATTTACTTTCAAAATACCTTAGTTTTAGTTAAGTAAAAATCCTAAAAAATTCCAGAAAATTGTGAAAAATCTATTTTAAAAATTCCTGAAAAATCAGGGGGTTTACACAACCTGGTACCGTGCCGCAATGAACCATCATCAACAATGGTGAAGTCACCTGATAATCCAATCTAAACATGGGCCCTGATGCTCCTCAGAGACTCATCCTCAAACTGTGTAGCCCTGATTTGGTCTACCAACTCTGACTGAATCTACAGTCCCCACATCTACATCTCAACTCCAGGCACTATCACCTCAATGCCCAAGATCTCTAGATCTGCCAAAAGATAACAATCTGTAGTCAGGCACATAGCTACCGGATACCTGCTCAGCGCATCCGCAACTAGGTTCGTCTTCCCTGGATGGTACTGCAACAATATGTCGAAGTCTTTCATCAATTCCAAAATCCTCCTCTGTCTCATGTTCAGCTCTTTTGGGATAAACACATACTTCAAGCTCTTGTGGTATGTGAAGATCTCCATACGCTCCCCGTATAAATAGTATTTCTACAACTTCAGAGCAAAGATGACCGCTGCCAACTCCAAATCGTGGGTATGGTAGTTCTTCTCATGAGGATGTAATTGCCTGGAAGCATAGGCAATAACCTAGTCTCTTCCCCAATGCATCACTATAGATAGTGAATCCTTCAGACCCTGATGGAAACGTCAACACTGGAGCTGTCGTCAACCTCCTCTTCAGCTCATGAAAGGCGATCTGGCACTCCTCTGACCAAACAAACTCCATGTCCTTCCGGGTCATCCTAGACAACGGCTCTGCAATCCGGGAAAAATCCTGAACAAATCTTCTGTAGTAACCTGCCATTCATAGAAAACTCCTGACCTCTGCCACTAAACTCGGAGCACTCCATGTCTCAACTGCCATGATCTTCCTCGGATCCACCGAGATCCCCTCTCCAGTCACCACATGACCAAGGAATTCAACCTTGTCAAGAAAAAACTCGCACTTCAAAAGCTTTTCATAGAGCTTCTCCTTCCTGAGAGTCTCCAGCACTATCCTCAGATGCTCCTCATGCTCCTCTGGGGTCTTCGAATACACCAAGATGTCATCTATAAACACCACCTCAAATTTGTCCAGATGCTGATGGAACACCTTGTTCATCAGATTCATGAACACTGTCGAGGAATTAGTCAACCCAAACGGCATTACCATGAACTCATATTGTCCATACGATCATTTTGGCACAAATTGGGCCTTGTTTCGATCTCCCAGTCAAAATTTATGATAATTTAAAGTTTTATATTTTATATTTTTGTCTGTAATATGTGCGTCTTACTTCGGATGAAAATTCTCTCTACACGAATTGTGTTACTCTCGTCGAAAACATACAAATTGACCTATTGTGTGACAAAAAACAGTTTGAAAACAAATAGTTATTGCCGTTCGAAGTCTGATCGACGGCAGACGTAATATTCGTACGGTAGATTTTTTTTTTGGGTTCAATGATAACATATTTTATTTTGGATGTTAAAATAAATAAAAAAATCAAAATCCAAAACTAACTAAATAGAAAAAAACAAAAAAAAAATCCTGACAATTAAAATGAGGACTGTCAAAATTTTGACAGTCCTCATTGTTTGTGGGACTGTCAAAATCATGACAGTCCTAGTTTTATATAAAATTTTCAGTGGGTTAAAATTTGGACTGTCAAAATTTTGACAGTCCACATAGCTTGTGGGACTGTCAAAATTATGACAGTCCTAACAATTTGTAGGACTGTCAAAATTTTGACAGTCCTTACAAGTGGTAGGATTGTCAAAAATTTGACAATCCTGATTATAACAGTCCCGAGTGAATTTTGGTGGCAAACTTGTAATTATCAATGATAAAAATTTGGGCTAGCCCCAAGTAACTTTAAGAGTGGCAAACTTGTAATTTTGGAAAAAATTACATTGGGTTAGCCCCAAGTAATAAGTGTAGTGCCCTTATAAATTATCAAAGTGGAGAAGAGTGGAGAAGAAGAAGAATGGAAAAGAAGTGAGAATGGGGGGGTTGTTGTCCAAATCTGGAAATAAGGTTAGGGGGCCGGCCAAGTGAAGTAAAGTAGGGTGAACGGTCGCGGGGAAGTAACGGCCGGCGGAGAGGGGAGGCGATCATTCGGGGTTTAATTAGTTTCAGTTATTGTATCAATGGGTTAACGGGTCGGGTCGGGTAATGGGTTCGAGTCGGGTTTAGATCCGACCCACTAGGGTTGGATTCAGTTTAGTTGGGTTTGGTTTATTTTAGTTTGGTTTGGTTCGGTTCAGATTGGTTTAGTCTGGTTTATTTTAAAACGATATTTTTAGCTATAAAAAATAATTTTTATAATTACACTATAATTATAAAAATTACACTATATATAATTATTTATTTTACACTCAAAAATATAATTTTTATAATATTTTAATATTTAATTTAATTCACAAAAATAATTAATCCCAGAAGAACATTTATTTTAAATATTTAAAAATTACGAAAAAATTCCAAAAATTTATATTTTAATTTTTAAAAATCTGGGTGTTTGCACCCTATGCCATGTGGTCGTTCCTAATGGTCAAATGCATGATTTAAAAGCTACAATGGAGAGAAATTTAAAATTTATCAATTAGGAGATGGACTCTCAATGAAAATACAATAGACACGATCCGGACACGATCTCTCTCCCAAAGCTCCTCTCCTTGTGCTCCTTGCTTCTCCAAGCACCAAGGCTCCTTGAGGGATGAGAATGAGAGGGAATGTGAAGGCTTTGAGAACGAAATTGATGGAGGAAATGAGGGGAATTGGGGATCTAGAATGAATGCAAATAAGGAGGAGAGAGAGAGAGAGAGAGAGAGAGAGAGAGAGAGAGAGAGAGAGAGAGAGACCCCTTTTAAAGTGGTCGACCCCTTCCCTCTTCCTCAAGTCACCACCAAATGCCTAGTTTGCCCCTACATGAAGAATTAAGGAGAATAATTAAGGATGACTATTTTGAAATTTTTTTATACTACTGCAATTAGTCTAATCCTGCCAATTAATTAGTGGGAATGGGTCCATTGGGCTTGGTTCAAGTTGGTTCAAATATTTCTCATGGCAAGTCTAATTGGGTTCACAAGTTGTCAAGTCTAACTATTGGCTAGCCCACTAACTATAATTAAAAAATATAGCACAACCACAATTATTAATATAGTATACTAATTAATTATTAAATCACTAAAATAATATAACTATGCTAAATGACTAAATTATCCATATTTGGAAAAGCAGGTGATACTCGTCCTCTCGGTGTTGGTCCTCTCTGCTGCAGACCTCCTTGCCTGGCTCGTACTTGAGCTTGGGCCTGCACATACTGCTGTTGTGTATGGGTTGGAGCTGTTTGCTGAACTAAGGCTGTTGAAACTGGCCTCCTCGGACAGGGACTGGTGCTGAAGACTGTGCATAAGAACCTCCAGATGTGTGGGTCCTCTTTCATCCCCCAGTCCTGTCCACGGTTCTCTAGGAGGTATACTCATGCCTCCTTGATGCTCTTAACTCAACGTCAAAAGTCTGGAACTCATGCTATTCTACTGCCAATATAATCTTCAGGTGAATTTTCTGCTGGAATCTTCTTGCTCGACCTAATTCGGTTGCCACCAAGGTGGAAGCAAACCAACTAAGTCTGCAGAACTCTGCCGCATAGCTGTCGATAGTCCTTCCCATCTGCTTCAAGTTGTTAAACCTTTGCTGTAAGTCATAACGTGATACTGCATCAAAATATCTGGTCTGAAACCTTTCACTGAAGACAGCCCAAGGGACGGGTACTGTTGGTGAAATTATCTGTGCTGTCCACCAGTCTCGGGTCAAGTCTAGCAATTGTAGTCGTACTACAGAAACTTGCTCTCTAGTCGGTACTCCAGCTGCATCTAGGATAACTTCTGTATCCTGAAGCCATGCATCCGATGCAATTGCATCCTCGGTGCCATAGAAATATGAGGGTTGGAGGCGCTTGAAGTTGCTTGTTGAGTTGTTGGCACGATGTCCGTCTCTTCCCAAGGCCTTTTGTACTGACTGAGTGAGTATGTCCTTTCGACGTCCTTGAGATGCCAACAATTCTCGAAGGATACCAATCAACACATTGTTGCCCCCTTCTGCCTCAGGTATTGGTTGCACGTGAGGAACTGGCTGGATCTGAGGTTCCTCATTTTGAGCTATTTTGGATCCAGCTACGGAATGCTGTTCCTGAACCTCAAGGGTTTGCTGGATATCGGGATACTGTCATGCTACAGGAGAAATTCGACCAAGATGATCAGAAGGATCAGGAATAATATCCCTGAAAGATAAAGGACACAACAATAAACAAAAGGACGGATATTATTGATCGAGGATCAAGGCAGATGTTGAATCAAGATTTTAAGGATCTAAATTCGACACTGGAGGAGATCAAGAAGTAAAATGATTGAAACATCTAAAATATCTAGTAAACCCCCGACACTTTTGAATTTTTAGACCTACATGTGCCACTACTTAAATCGTGTCACGCCGAGAACCAGAATACTAGAGAGCGGAGGTGATAAAGCCAGCTACGTATACCAAAGTACTTAATACTCCGAGATACGATCATGGCTGTCTAGATATGTGAGTGTTTTACTCTACAATACAACAGTCATTCCTGGGTCAAGGGTCCTAGGTGTCTCAATCTCAAGCAAGCAACAAGTTACAAGAGATATGATCACCAAACATATAATAGTAAGGCGTAAAAAACTATACATATATAGATGATCATGAAGCTAGTTACAAAATAAAAAACTAGCAAGAGTATAATATTACATGATCAACTCTAGCTATAGTCTATAGTATGATTTATATGTAGTCCCGCAAGCTAGAATGTTAAGTTCCAAAATATGAGCTAAACATGTGCTCGGTGGCTAAACACCTCAAAAGTATAAATACAAGATCAAGTGGGTGATGAAGAAGAAACTCACTCATGTCCTCAGGTGCTTCTGGTGTTTACCATCTTGAGACAGAAAATACGGGAGATCCTATAGTCTTGCTCCAAAATCTGGCCATACAAAACTAGTGGGGTCAAACCCCAAAACAAAAAATACCACAAGGAATCCAACTTAGGAACTAAAACCAGCATACAAAAAAATTCGTAAGAAATAGCACAATGAACAGTTAAAGAAGTGCAATAGGAAAAATAACAGTTAAACAGTTTTGGAGTATTCAAAACCAGGATATCTGAAATCAGTACTCAGATTACAGTCTTCGGATCAATTGTTAAAATAAATTAAGACATGACTAGACCAAAAATCAAGCAATTCCGACAAATTATGCCCTATGGCTTTCTATCATTAGCTAATTAGGGTTATTACAGTCCTAGTTACTAACACATACAGTTTGAGATTCCATAAAGCCACATTCTTTGCAGACTATCCATGTTATCCAGGGGTAAGGATACATAGAATAGATTATATCAGGTATAGTAATTTATAGGTGAATGCAACACTCAAAATTTGTCTTAGACATGATGCAGGATAGGATATTTCAATAGCTTTACAAGTACATTCAGGACAGGAGCAAGCAAATCAACCACGAGAATTTATCTTATCAGTTCAGGAAATTTTAGCATGTCAGGAGTGTGCTTCGCCGAGCCACTATCAGGAGTATCGGTACATATCAGGTTAACTTGATACGACGAGCTTTTATCAGGAATATCAAGTTAAGTCGGGTATTGGGAATTCAAGATTAATAGTGTTAATACAATCCATCTTAAGAGCTTTTATCAGGAATATCAAGAGCTGGCCCATGCAGCAAATTGGCCGCATGAGAAAGTTGGCCGCATGCAAGATACAAATTACACTCATCTGGACTCAGTGAGTGACATACAATAAATGCAAGGTCAGGAAAGTGACTGATATGACCGATCGTGTCAGAGAAGTGACTGATGTGACTGGTCAAGAAAGGAAGTCAGAAGGAAAAGATAAAATCATGAAAACTCGTACCAAGGCGGTACTGAGTCATACGATCAAAGGAAAGAGGAGCGCATAGCTCCATACCGAATGGACGACTCAGCCGCATGCTCCTCTTGGCCGCATAAAATCTTTTGAACTTAGAGAACTTTCATTCATTCAAGTTTCATGCATTTGGCCATGGGAAGTGTCACGCCCCAATCTCCCGCAAGCTCGATAGTCCCTACTGAACGTGAATCACCACGTTGCAGCTCTCCCGCAGGACAATCGTTCCCATCGGGACGTGATGCCGTACGAGCCTGGAGTTGCGCTCGTACAAGGCGATGTTTTCAAACACCAATGTTATCATCGAAACAACCAAGTTACAGCGGAAGCCGTTTAGTGTACCAAGCACACAAATAGAGTATACGCAGCGAAGCTCACAATAGGGTCCAAATGGAATGCCCCGAGTCAATGCCACAAAGGCGATGCCACGGAGACGATAAAATTCTCTTGCTCATTTCTCTAGCCCACAAAGGTACTTACAGTTCATACATCTTGTCCCGTATATCCAAGCAGCGCCACTACGCCTGTGTACCTGAAATATTGCCCACAAACGTGGGTCAGTACACAACCGTACTGGTGAGCGGGGTAACCCACTCGCCTAAGCCGACACTAAGTAAAAATAGTGAATGCACACAGTTAAATGGTGATCTTTCTAGTTGAATCCTATATTCGTTTCTTGGCAGATGAATGACATGTTAAGGAAAGCAGTAAAGCAGTTTACGCATGCAAGCATTCAATCTCAAACCAAACGACAAGCATTTATATAACCGACCCGTCTAACTCAATGCTATCGCTTGCACGATAACATATCGAACCATCAGTCTCGCCTCAATATCCATCCTCAACCAACAGTTTATATATCCAATCTCGAGTGCACACTCTTGCCGAGACAAGGTGGCCGCGCCTACGCGAAGCACAAACCATCCAAAGTAAAGCAAACCAACTCTTATCTATATGAAGTCACTGGCCAAGCCATAAAGGATGTATGATCGGACTGATCATATCCGGTTCTCCTCAAAATAGCGCTAAGTAGCTAACCCACCTGGATCGATTGCCAACCGCTGGCACCGCGCCCAAGACGCGTTACCCAGTTGTCTCCTCCATGGTCGAACGGTCCCGGTGCCCCGGAGCTCCCGTTCGAGGAGACCAAACCCTGTGCAATACAGGTTGTCCGTGACATGCAGACACCAAGTAGGTATGACGAGAGGATCGAACATTCTCGCCCCACCAAGCGGTCCTAGACTCGTTCAACCGATATCCAACCAAATATCCATAACCATTCTTTCGACATATCTAACCAAGAGATCCAAATCTCGACCTCAACATATAGCCCAAGGCAAGTGTTTCCATAGGCACAATGCCTCTTCTCAATACAAAGTCCGAATTGGTGCAACACCCTTGCTCGAAGCAAACCAATGGCACAATGCCGTTTCAGTGGCACAATGCCTCATTCGAGACACGATGCCCCATCAAGCGGCACAACACCCACGCCGATGCAGTTGTTCGGTTTCGAACCACAACTGCTCGCTTTGCAAGACAAAACGACCAAATGATACTCGTGCACGGATGCACGCTCGCTCGCCCGAATTCCCGATATTTCCATTGCCTCAAATGTATCATCCCAACCGTCCAAGTAAAATCCCAAGTATCCATCCGACTGCCTCAAATGTATAATCCAGCTATCGCATCCAACTATCCAACGCATAATCGTTTCAAGCCACAATCCTACCAAGCCAATGACGTACACTCTATGCACGCCTCAGTGTAGTGATTCCCAATGTTTCAGCCCAAGTGTTCAAGCCTTTTACGTGTTTTCCATATTATTAGGCATGAAGGAGTAGAGGAGAAGGGAAAGAGCCCACTCACAATGTTTGATCCTGTTAGGCATCATGTCCTGCCGATACGGCCAATCCCTTGAACCCGTGGTCCGATACAAGCGCGATCTACTCAACTGGTATGACCGTGCGAGCAGGCCGTGCTCTCCGAATCATCCGACCGATCGGATTAAGGAAGACGGCATTATCGCTTCCATCCAGCTATTCAGTACTGTTCCGAACGAACACCTGATTTCCATCGAACCCGCTAGCCATCTGCACATTGAAACCAACTCGATTAATCCTTCTTCCCAAAATCCAACATTTCAAATGTAACCAGCATTTGATTTATTCACTCCGACTCAGCGTAATGCTCCGAGCGGTTGCGGGGCGTTACAGGAAGCATGTGCAGATTCAGTCATGCGTCCAACAAGATGGCTGCATGCTGACTTGGAGCGAGAATTCCAAGCCTCATACCAAGCGGGGCGTATGGAACTTCTTCGTCCCAGAACAGCAAGTTTCAGCCATGAAAAAGCTCTAACTTCGAAAATTTGTATTCTCCATGAAATCCTTATTTCAAGTCTGAATCCAGCAATGTAAAGTTTAAAATCGCATGAAATCAAGTGCTCATCAACATGGAACTACTAGTTTTGAAAAACATCAAGTTTTAAGAGTTCAAAACCAAGTAAACTCATAAACACCCAAAAAATTATTAGTCAGATCTACTCCTACCAAGGCATCAAAGCCGAAAATAACCAGAAGTAAACATGAAGAGCAGTTCATAAAGCACAATATAGACTAATAAAATGCAAGAGTGGCTAAAAGTGCAAGTTCTTTCTCATTGGCAAGATGTACCTGCCTAAACCCACTACTAAACTACTACCACTACTAACCAAGGCAAGCTCACGGCTGGGTATAGGGTTCGGCCAAGGAGAGGTGAGGGAGAAAAAAAATGAAGAAAGAGAAGGAAGTGAAGAAGAATGCAGAGGAGAGAGAGAAAAGGAAGGCTATATTGATCAAATGGTGACTAATACTATTCATAATTCTATAAATTATATGAAAAATCTATAAAAATCCATAAATTTCACAGAAAGCAACATACAGCTATAACACACATATACCAAATAAAATACAATAATACTAAAATAGTGAGACGGGTCTCACACTGTCCCAAGTACTTCAGTTTGTACCTGGTTGATGTAGGCTTATAGGTGATGGACAACTCCTTCTTTGAGTAAATATGGCAGGATGCACCAGTGTCCACCTACCAGTTAGTGTCGACACAAGCTGAGACAACCTGTGCAATAATAACAACCTTGTTAGGCTCACCTTGCTCTGTCTGTTTAGGCTTAAATTTGCAGTTTTTTCGGTAGTGGCCCTTCTTGCCACAGTTAAAACAAGTCACGTCTGACTTGGTCTTTGGCTTGAACGAAGCTGACTTCACCTTCAAATGGTTGAAGTCCTTCTTCTTATTGTGAGAAGCTTCTGCTTTCCCTTGGAGTCACCAGTATGCACAAAGTTGGTCTTGGCCAACTGCTTGGACAGAGTGTCTACCTTGTTTTGAACCCTCAGCTCATCTTCAACGTGGATATAATGCGGTAAGAGATCAAGATTGACCTCCATCTTCTTCCGGTACATGTTTGAGATAAAATTGCTCCATCCAGGCGGGAGCTTGGCGACAATATCCTCCACAACGAAAGTGTCGACCATGTTCATGCCATCATCCTCAAGTTTTTGACGTAACTTGAGAAATTCCTTAACTTGAGACAACATTGTCTAGTCGTCCTCAAACCGTATCTTCCCGACCTTTTCGGTCACATGGAACTTATTACGGTTCTCATCAGCCTTGTAATATTTTTCCAGTGACTCCCAGACGACATTTGCATTGTCCGTCTTGCTGTATGACTCTGCCAGAGTATCTTCCATGGAGTTCAGAATTAACAATTTACAGCAGTAGTTGTCTCTCCTCCACTTGTTCCGCGTAGTAGTTGCAGTAGCAATTCGAACAGTAGCATCACCACCCTCTAGAATAACAGAATCAGGACCTGTCAACACGTAATCCACGTTTACTAGTTGAAGATTAAGGCTGATATTTCTCTTCCAGATTTTGTAATGCTCCCCGTCAAACTTCTCAAGTTTGTTAAAACTTGTGTCGAGAAGACTTGCACGGTTGTTCTCCATCTTACTCGGATCTTGTTTTGAGATTGTTAGTTCCGAGGCTTAACCAAAGATGGATGAACAAGAACAGATGTTATCGCCTCTGCAAATTGCAGAAGATGAAAGCGAGATCAAGGGTTCACCCACAGGGTTCCCTCTCAGACTAAACAACTACCAAACCAGACTACAACTCCTTCTAAATCACATAACTCAAGAACAAATCACGTTCTTCCTTGCAAATGCAGTTGCAATTAGGATAAAATATTTACAACTAGAAGAAGAGAGAAGAAGATAGAATAAAAATTATTCTTGCTGTGGTGGTGAAGACTACCGTTGCTCAAAGCAAGATTCGTCCTCTATCGACGATATCCTTCCAGGAGCCAGCAAGTTCACAAGAGAATTGGAACGCTCGTAGTCACCTCTGGGTGTGACTCGAACGGACTCCCGAGACTTCTCTTATTCCAATATTTGGTGTATCTCCAAAAGGAGGCCCGATGACTCTATTTATAGAGAAGGGTGGAAACCCATCTTCACTCCTAGCCGATGTGGGACTAAAATACCAATTCCCAAATAAGGATTGATATTCTAAATTATGCCATCAACGGAGTCATGTGCAATCAATGCAGCCCTCGCATGCGCGCAACAACACAGCAACACATGCGCGCAGACTCACAGACATGCAGCTGCACATAGCCGCATATGCTGCGCATGCACGTATATGCGCATAACAGCGCATATCGCGCATACACAACAACCACGCATGCAACCTGCATAGTCCGAGTCGCTAAGAACTATTGCGACTTAGCTCCTAAGGAAAATTTTCCAAGAGTGTGACAAAAAACATAAATACTTTCTTTGAGGAGTTGTTCCTTTTTTTTCCTAGAAAAATACTCCCACATGACACCCACATGTGCCCCACCACACCCCATGTGCACACCTCAACACATACAAAGTATTATATTGAGATACCCACTTGGTGGTGTAACCAATGTGGGACTATCTTTCAATAGTCCAAAGGCAAAACACCAACATATTTAATTTGGCAGTGAACTTAACTAGATGATGTACTATTTTTGACATTGCAGATCTCTTGATATGCTTTTGCAGATTTGGTTTTATTAATGATTATGTTTGTGATATGTAATATTATTAAAATTAGCTTTAAGCAAGTTTATAGGCTAAAGTGGGCATTGATTTATACAAGATCTGAAACAAGACCCTAGCTGAATTCATTTTCAGGTTTGTGTACCACTGGTAATTTATGTGGGAGCCCAATGAGGTTTAAAGCTCTATAGGTTCTGATCATATATGCTCATATCTGCTACTACTAGGCAGTCATGTGTGAAGAAATATGTGTTCATGTGGATGAAGTATAACATGAATTTGAGGTTGAAGATGTTGTTTACCTGTTGGGTTATTCTGGCAACAATTGTGCAACCTGCTGCTTATATATATTTTAGTAAGTTCTTGAAGGATGTTCCTGTCATCATGGCTGGCAATGCCCAAGACAAGTTGAAAGTAGAGAACTGACCAGCACGAGGATCGAAAGTGAAATTGGACATAACAAAAAAAAAACAACAACTCATCCTTGTGAATGCTGTTAAACTATTCTTGTACATAGCCAGCAGGGAATGTATCGACAAAGTATGTGTATGTTGAGGGGTCCTTTTTCTTTTTGTATTCTCTCTTTTTATGCCAGCTGTTTAACTAGTAGGTTATCAGACAGACAAATGTCATGTCATGAACACGGTTCTACCTAAAATCCGATATGATTAAAGATATTTAGAAATTCTATCGATCTGAGTGAAGAATTATTAAGTAAACATTGGGTTGCTTTATGCAGGTTTTTGAGCCTGAACACCATACTAAATAGTTAGGTAACTATTGATTCATATTATGTATGGATGTATCAATGTATCGTGTTGGGTCCATAAGATGTTACTTATTTTATTGTGTATGTGACTTGTATTTGACCATCAGGTGAAATTTGGAAAGTTTTTTAAGTTTGCCAATACCTGTGATGGAAGTCTATACCTTTTCCCTTTTTCTTGTTGACATACATGTATGTTTGTTTCCATTGTGATCTTTCCTAGTTAGTTATTTATCATTCGGAGCTGGATTAGGTGCAGATGGTGATGGCAATTGGAATTGCTAACAAGAAAGTGTTACATTTGGTTTTTAGAATATATATATATATATATATATATATATATATATATATATATATATATAAAAGGGAATGGACAGAAAGAGGTAATTGATATATATATATATATATAAATATATCCCTAATTTGAGCATACATATCTATATATTTTCACTCTGAATTAATGTGTCCTATTGTAAGACCCGATACACCACCAATGCTAATGGCACATCTAATTATTGTGCTTTATTTGTTGTGTAATAATTGAATGAAATGTTTGTGAATGGTGGCAGAAAGAAGGTTGAAACTTAGTTTTATGTGCAGTGCAGATGGATGCAGATGGATGAGAAGGAGAAGGAGGAGGAGGAGAAGTAAGTAAGAGGAGCTAGGTAAAACCAAGAAATAGGAGGGAGCGAGGGAATATAGTTGAAGGCCGGCCGTGTAAATCTCTGTCAACATGTCCAAAATTAAACTAAACACGAATGGAATGGAATGGAAAGTGAAAGGGTGGCGGCAAATATATGTAACTCAACACAGATGGACTCCGTCAAATGCCCCTCCAATCTTTCTCTGCTCATAAGGAGGAGAGGAGAGGAGAGGAGAGGAGAAGAATAAAAAATACAAATACATAGATAAAAAGATAGATAGATAGATACAATATTTGTCACACCAATATCTATCCTCCCTCCCTACCTCCATCCTCTGTTCTATTCTTAGTAGGTAGGGGAGGCAACTCCAAACCAATCCTGTTCCATCATTCTTCTTTCTTTATTTCTTTCCTTCTTTCCTTCCTTCCTTCCTCCCACCCTACCTTATTTCCCTTCCCTTCCACTTCCATAAGGAGAGGAGGAGGCCTTGGTTGCTTCCCTTCCTCTCTTCCCCTTCCCCACAAATATATCTTTTATATATATATATATATATATATATTGATTGATTGATTGATATGGCCGGAAAGGGCTTGCTGGGGGGCCCTCTACGACTACGGCCCCCCCTCTTCCTCAGCAATATTACCATAATGACCTACGTGATGGCATCCTTCTTCTTCCTGAGTGCTACTGCTCCTGTGTCATCATCGTCAGCGTCGGAGACAGGCACCCTCCTCCAGTTCAAGTCCACATTGTCCTTTGGTGGTGGAGACGACCCCCTGCGTACGTGGAGTCCAGGCTCCGGTGACCCATGCGCCGGCAACAGCTCCAACTGGGGTGCAGGCGTGCTCTGCTACAAAGGCTACGTATGGGGCCTGCAGCTTGAGGGCAAGGGCCTCACCGGTACCCTCCGCCTCGAACCACTCGTGGCTCTCCCTGGGCTCCGCACCCTCAGCTTCATGCGCAACAACTTCACGGGGCCTATTCCCGATATCGCCAAGCTCGGGGTTCTCAAGAACGTCTACCTCTCGGATAACCACTTCACCGGGGAGATACCCGATGACGTCTTCTCCAGGATGAGGTCGCTCAAGAAGCTGTACCTCTCCAGGAACAACTTCTCTGGGAACATCCCCTCCTCCCTCAAGGGCTTGCAGAAGCTTCTCAGAGTCAGGCTCGATGGGAATCACTTCCACGGGGTCATACCCGATCTCCGTCAGCCTGGCCTCCAGATATTCAACGTCTCCTATAACAACTTGCAAGGGAAGATTCCTGACCTTCTTCGCAAAATGGGGCCTTCCTCCTTTCAAGGTATATATATATATATATAGAGGCTATCTACCTATCTATACCTATTAATTCATTCTGATCTGATCTGATCCTCTTTAATTTACTAACTAACAACAATGCATGCTTGCATTCATGCAGGCAACGAGGACCTCTGCGGTGCTCCCCTCGATGTCGAATGCGAGATCTTGTCACCATCAGCATTGCCCACACCAAAAAAGAACAAGTCCAGTACTCTGTTGCTGATTGTCATCATAGTGATTTCTGTTCTGGCCTCACTAGCACTTGCAGCTTGTGTTATTTTTGTGATCCTGCGGCGACAGCGCCAAAACAGAGAGAGAGAGCAGCAGCAGCAGCAGCAGCAGCAGGACATGTCTGTATCCACCAAAAGCAAGGATGACAATTTGGCGGAGGCTGACAAGCTAGAGCGGGGAGCAGCGGCCAATGGTGCAGCAGGTAGCGGGGGGAAGATGAAGGCTGGAAAAGAAGTAGACGGGCATTTAAAGCTGGTATTTGTTAGAGAAAGCAGAGAGAGGTTTGAGCTGCAAGATTTGCTAAGAGCTTCAGCAGAAGTGCTGGGTAGTGGAGACTTTGGCTCTTCATACAAGGCAGCCCTGTTGAATGGGCCTTCGGTGGTTGTTAAGAGGTTCAAGGAGATGAATGGGGTTGGTAGGGAAGACTTCGTGGAGCATATGAGGAGGCTGGGGAGATTGTCTCACCCCAATTTGCTGCCTCTGGTGGCCTACTACTACAGGAAGGAGGAAAAGCTGCTCATAACCGACTACATCCCTAATGGGAGCTTGGCTCACATGCTCCATGGTAAGTAACAAGTAAATTCCTGCTTCCTCTCTCTTTTTTAATACTGTTTATTAGTTCCTGATAGATATATTCCTCATGATATTCTGCTACTACTACTACTACGTGCAGGCAATCATGGCTCCAACCTTCCTCCCCTGGAATGGCCAACACGCCTAAGAATTATAAAAGGAGTAGCCAGAGGTCTGGCTTACCTGTACGAAGAGCTCCCTGTGCTAACTCTACCCCATGGTCACCTAAAGTCCTCCAACGTACTTGTTGACGACAACTATGATCCCCTTCTGACTGACTATGCGTTGGAACCAGTTATGAACCAGTCTCACGCCTCACAAGTTATGGTGGCATACAAAACCCCAGAGGTCACACAAACGGGTCGACCATCTAAAAGGAGCGACGTATGGAGCCTTGGAATCTTGATACTCGAGATACTAACAGGCCAGTTTCCAACCACTTATCTCCAAAAAGGGAAAGGGGGGATGGATTTGGCAGCCTGGGTGACCTCAGTTGTCAAGAAAGATCAGTGCACCAGTACTGAGGTATTTGACACTGAGATGAAGGTGACCAAGAATGGTGAGGGAGAGATGTTGAAATTGTTGCAGATTGGATTAGGATGTTGCGAGGTGGATGTTGGTAAGAGGTGGGAACTAAAGGATGCACTTGAGAAGATTGAGGAATTAATTGAAGGAGAGGGAGAGGGAGAGGGAGAAGGAGAAGGAGAAGGAGAGTGACGACCAGTGAGACGACTGCAATCAATGTATTCCTCACAAGATCGATGATTTCTCTTTTGCTGCAAACAAGTGAGAATATTTCTTATATTTGAGCATTTGCATACCCTTTCATTCTGGAAGACTGCAATGTGGTGCTGGCTGCTAGCTCTCAGCGAAGCTAGCAATCGAGACTTTGGTAATTAATTTATGTTTGGTGTGGGCTTTTGCTTTCTTCTCCTCCAATGTGATGTGATGTGATGTGATGTGGTGTGGTGTGTAAACATGTAGAAATTGTCAACAGTCAGCGTGGTTGTATTGTAGGACATAAAATCTAAATTCAAATTTCTTACAAACACTTCCTCTTTACTTTTCATTAGTCAGAAAGAAATGTACTGTACAAAAGTGGCAGATTTTATATTTACTGGTTTCAAAACCTTATTCTAAAGTTGACCCACATTCCTCTGATCCAGAATAAGACCTCGGTCTGCACTCTTCTTCTTTCCCTTTTGTTTCATATATATCTTTTCCTTGCCTCCAATTGTCTTATTTAGCTAGAACAGAATATTTCTTTAAAATTGTTCGTTTATTTTGTATGAGTGAGAAGATTGCTTTGTTCAAAGGCCTCCATCACAATAGAAATACTGTAGAGAGAGACTAAGAGGATAAGTTGCATTCAGCTTGTACATTCTTTCCTGTTAGAGTTATTTTATTTTGTTATTTATCATATAAGGGTATAATAGTAATTGTCAGGGCCGGTCCTGAGCTCACAGCCACAGGGGCCCGGGGCGAACTTTCAAAATGACGTCCCATACATAATGTAAAAAAAATAAAACAAAAGTAAAATAAAAAATATGCCTCCACCAAGATTTGAACTAGGAACCTCTTGTGTGCAAGTCTAATGTAATAACCACTACAAAACAATTGCTTTGTGACAAAAATCGTCAATGATAAATACTAGTTCTTTTTTCGGTACAAAATTATTTATATATTTTTAAAAAAAAAAATTTGGGCCCTTCTGGCCCATGGGGCCCTGGGCGGTCGTCCTGTCCGCCCTGGCCCAGGGCCGACCCTGGTAATCGTGGGTTTATTGTATATCAGTATAAATAGACATGAGATACAACATAGGGTTTCAGATCCTTGCAATCTCCTTTCTTACATTCTCTCTTCTCCTACTTTTTTCCTTCTCATCTCCATCTCCAAACTTCACTTGATATCAGAGCATATATTTGAAAGTATTATACATCCCATCCATGACAGGACCGATCGACCTGTTTTTCGTCTACCTTTTTCGGTTGTTTTTTGTCTATTTTTCATGATTTGCCGTTCGTCGTTCATTGTTCGTGGTCGTTCGTGGTTCGTTTATGAGATCTAGTGTTTCAAAGATCTCATCTTTCTGTTGCATCTGCACACTACCAGAAAAAGTCAAATTAGCGACGTCAAAAAACGTCGCTAAATGACAAAAAAATGTCGCTAATCACGTTTAGTGACGTAATTAGCGACGTTTTACAGAAGTTGAAAATCAGCACGTCGCTGAAAGGAAAAACGTCGTTAAACGTCGCTATACCGACGTTTTTTAGCAACTTAAATGTGTCGCTAAATTAGCGACGTTTAGCGACGCAGCGTCACTAATTAGCGACGTAAACAAACGTCGCTAAACGTCGCTAATTAGCGACTTATATAGCGACGTGACAGCGACGTCTTTAATGACCTGGCAGTACTGTCATGTCAGCAATTTGCGACGTACCGCGACGTATTTAGCGACATGTTTAGCGACGTAATTAGCGATGTTTATTAACGTCGCTAATTAGCGACGTATTTAGCGACGTGTATAAATGTCGCTAAACGTCGCTAAATACGTTGCTAATTTTACAGAAAAAATAAAAAAAAGAATAATGAATTGTTTCCAAACTATTATTCCTGTAATTTATGAATTTCTAATTAAAAGTAGACCCGGAGCAACCCTCCGTTGAATTCTCTGGGTTCGCCGACCCCTTCGGTGGAACACTCAACACCGGTAAATTAATATCATTTAATATGAATAAAAAGTATCACAGTCATACAATATACACAAATATTATAGACAGACCTGGAGCAACCCTCCATTAAAATTTTTGCGTACGAAATAACAAAAAAAGTATATAAAATATCACAGTCACACAATACACACAAAATAAAAGTATCACAATCACACAAAATGCATAATATATAAGTATCACAGTCACACAATGGGCATAATATATAAGTATCACAATCACACAATAACCACAATAAAAGTATATAAAACATCACAGTATCAATCTCGAGGATATCCAATACACCGGGCACATACCAGTCCCTCAGATACTGCGTATAAACAGCGTCTATGTGATCAATCTCCGCTATAGGTGCTGGGTGACTGGAACTCCCTGTCTGAGATACAGCCGTTATAGGTGCTGGGTGACTGGAACTCCCCGTCTGAGATAAATCAGGTGGTATCTCTTCCTCCTTAACAGTAGGAGGCATCACTTCCTCCTTAACAGTAGGAGGCATCACTTCCTCCTTAACAGTAGGAGGTGTCTCTCTCATGGGTGTCATTTGGTAAGATAGATGAAAATAAAGAATATAATTGATAACAGATATTACTTAAGACATACCCTTAATAATGCGAAATGGAAGAATTAGATGACTCACAAAGCCGATCCCAAAAAATTAAAATAAAACTCTGTTTTTGTTGTTGCAACAACCTTACAAGGAGCTCGTACCCTTTCCAAAATTTTGTGTTATGATATTCAACCTCACCGTGTATCAATCCAAATTGATGTCATTCAACATTTTGTTTATCCAAATTCAACCTACATAGACTTGTGTTATGATATTCAACCTCACCGTGTATCAATCCATAATGTTCCAATTTTTAATCTCTGATTACAAAGAAATTGTACTGATTGACATAGCGAAAATTCTCATATTGATAATTTTTACTATCTTGATTTGTAGTAACATGTTAGCTCATTCTTTATCTTATACTCTCTTTTCTCGGTTAGTTCATTCAGCTAGTTTTTTCTTACCGTGATCCTGCTTGGTCAAAACTTTAATTCTTACCGTTTCTTAGTGTTTTTTGAGATATCTCTAATTTCTTTGTATTATTTGGTATATTTTGATCTATATTGTTATCAATGCAAATAAATGATTTAACTCTAAAGACATAAAATATGATCACGGATACCTATGTCCTCTCTATAAACGCTCATCTTGGGTAATAATTTTTGTGTTTATTCCCAACAATAAGGATGCTGCACATGGATGATAAGTCTGATGGCATATCCTCTAATTAACCCAAGATAACTTCTCATTCTCATATATGCCATTCTTTTTCAAACTTTGGCTTATCCTGACACATACTTATAAATGTGATCATAGTTGATAGTTGTCTACATTTTGCAAAAAAAATCTTAGAATATCTATGAAGTCATTATATGCCCAAGTTGGATTATATTAGCCAAATAAATTGTATCATTCTGGACATTCAAAGACATGAATTGGACTCAGGCTCTTGCAATATTATTTACAAGAAATCCTAGCTAGAGAATCACGGTTCATTGATATCAGATATCCTTCATTCATAACCCCAGGTCGCGGCTGGAGGGTTATGAATGATTTTGCCCATTTTGTGGCCTTAACAGGAGGTTTTTCAGTAATGTGGTGTAAATAATTATGTATATTAGTATAATAAAAAAGGTATAGGCTATATGCAATAATTAGTAAGGAAACATCATGCACTTTATGCAGTAGTCTGGGAGGATAACTTGCAACAGATAAAACACTGAAAATAACTTTGAGAAACAAGCGTGTGCCATAATGCAGTAGTAGTGTAAAGTATGTTGGTACCAATTATTTTAAGATAACAGAACATATCGGCAGAAGCAGACATCAAGTGCTTATAGGATATAGCTTGCACAAAATACAAATATAGAGGTATCTACACTAAAACCATAATCATCAGTCTCATCACCATTCAAGCCTTTTTCAAGCAGTATGAGGCCGACTCAACATTGGAAATTTCTAATAAAGAGCTTAGTTTTTACCATCAGCTGTCAACCTGCAATATACCATTTGTAGGTTGGCACCACATTCTAGTCATGGCAACAAACAAGAGGGTCTTATCAAAAACCTTATAAGCCTAGTATGTAGTTGAACCTATACTTGAGTTATGTAATTTAGCTCATGGTATGATATATGTTCAATGATAATCAATATTACTTAGTATCTCACTATCCTTAAACCTATGTGGATCAAAAATTAAAAAAGTTTAGTAGGTCCACCCTCTGCCGTAAGTTAAAATTGACAATTACTAGACGCACTTTATTGGATAAATACGGTAATCAGGAAACTATGTGTACTCAAGATCACTACAGGGTGTACATAGATCTTCATAGTACTCATTTATACCAAACTAAAGAACAAAACATGCTTCAAATTACGATATCACTTTTTGCAAATAAGTATTATCAATCCTTCGACCGCAAGATAAACTATTAACATGACTACCAGCAATCCACAAGACAACGTCGTGCTATCCATTTTTGTATGAAGCAACATACCTTGTAGCCGCGCTCCCCGAATAGGGGGAACGGGGCACCACATCCTACCCAACTAATTGGAAGTTTTGTCCCAAAACTTAGGAATATAACCTACCACTAGGAAATAATGAAGGGAACCTATCCCTCATCTCAGATTCAAGCTCCCAAGTGGATTCTTCAACCGAGTGATTTCGCCAAAGCACGCGCACGAGAGGAACAAAGTGACTTCGAAGCAGCTTTTCCTTACGATCCAAAATTTGCACAGGTTGTTTGACATACGTCAAGTCTGCCTTAAGATCCAGTTTATGAAGATCTACTACATGGCTCGGGTCATACACATACTTCCTAAGTTGAGAAACATTGAAGACATCGTGTACTTCGGACAGTGACGGTGGTAGGGCAATCTGATATGCAACTGAGGCAACTCGCTTTAGTATTTCGAACGGACCGACGAATCATGAACTTAGCTTTCCCTTTGCTCCGAATCTGGTGACTCCTCGCATGGGCGAGACCTTGAGAAATACCCGGTCGCCTTCTAGAAACTCAAGCGGCCGTCGATGCGTATCAGTGTAGCTCTTTTAGCGATAGGCGATATAGGCAATATGATACAGTCAGTGCATATATGAAATGAAGAGAACGAGGTACAATATCATATACAGGTGATGTAGTATATGAACTAAAATAGAGAACTGTAACTATTCTAAGTGTTTGAAATAGTAGCTTCGATATGTGATCGGCTTGGGAACATGTACGAGAGCTATATGGCCTGGCTAATCATACGTGGGGTGTATGATTAACACTAACATTATTCTATACTTATACAATATGGATTTGATTACATTTCTCACTAACTACTTTCCCGCCCCCAACTAGTACAGTGGATCCAACCATGCCACGTCACGATACACGAGCAATATCTAATATATCATGTAAAAGGTCTAAATATCAATATCGTGTACAATGTTAATATGATAACCAATTTAACATCTCATGACTGCACATCCAATCTATATACTAGTCCGTGTAGCACAGTGTCAAGAATCAGATGTAATATTTCTAGATACTAGAATTATAGAAATTATCAAATAATTGGAAATTATCAGAGAATGTACTCGCCTTGGGTCCTTAGCTGGTAATACCAATGTCCTGTTCCAGAGTATCGTCTGAATGATCCAACAGTCCTATAGACATATCATAAAATATAATATTGCATCAGATATTACACTATCACACACATAACATAATGAACTCATAGACTACACTAGGGGGTGTCACGTCTGTAGTTATTATGCAATACAGACAGTCAATGATTGCCAGTACGTCGGTGTACATATGGCAGTCTTCTAATAATTTACAGGGTTGCAAGTCAATGTAAATATGGGGTATCCGTAATTACACTCGGGTCGCCTAGTATATTTATAATTATACGTATTATTAATTAATTATATATATATATAAATATATATATATATATATATATATATATATATATATATATATATATATATATATATATATATATATATATATATATATATATATACCACATATTTATATATATAACAATCCAATAATTTTATGTATACAAAAGAATACATATACTGAATATATATATATATATATATATATATATATATATATATATATATATATATATATATATATATACGTATATATGGTATATGCATTCAATTGGTACATATATATATAAATATAGTATATGTATATTTTCACTTGGTATATGTATATATATATATATATATATATATATATATATATATATATATATATATACCAATACATACATGCTAACATATACCAATATACATACACCCATCGAGTACGTATACGCGTACGTATACGTAAGGGGAAGAACGCGAACCTGTGTGCGTGCACAAGATCGGCGATGACGATGGTGTCCACGAGGTTGAGGATGAAGATGACGACGACGAAGACGATGAAGACGAAGAGTGGGGTAGTGGTGCTGGTGGTGTAGGGTGGTGGTACTAGTGGTGAACAGGGCTGTTGCAGCGGGGTCGGGACAGTGGCAGCAGGGTCAGGGAAGAAGGCTGCGGGCTCGTGGTTGTATGCCGAAGTGGAGGCCGGCCGGGGTGGTAGTCGATGGGAAAGCTCGGCCGAGGTGCAGCGGGTTGATGGAAATGCTGGAGGGAGGTGCCTGAGTTAATGGTGGTGATGATTCTGATGATGATGGTGGTGGTAATTCTGATGACGATGGTGGTGGTGATCCTGATGACGATGGTGGTAGTGATTCTGATGACGATGGTGGTGGTGATCCTGATGACGATGGTGGAGGAAGCAGCGAGTGGTCGGGAAATGGGGTAGAGCTGATGATGGTAGGAGGGAGATGCCAGGGTTGAAGGAGTGGCCGGGCTAGGGAGTCCGGTCGAGCGGGTTGGAAGTCGGGCTCGAACTGAGGTGTGGGATGGTGGTGATAGCAGTGCTGGAGAAGGAACAGTGGCCGGATGCTTGGCCGGTCGGGGTGGGATGAGTGGTCGGATGGGGAGGTTTCCTTTTCTCTTTTTTTTTTTAAAAGAAGGAGGAGAAAAGTAAAGAAGAAGAAGAAGAAGAGAATGGGGAAAAATGCTACGTTGGGAGAAGGAGGGAGGAGAGAGAGAAAGGGGGTGGGATTTTCTAGGTTTGGGGATTAGGGCATGCTTGGGAAAGGGTGTGAGAAGACATTAAATAGGGGATGGTGAGTGGGAATGTGTGGTGATGATGAGCCCCATTTAGGATTCGACATGAGGAAATCATTCATACAAAGGAGAGGGGTTGGGTTGACTAGTCAAAGAATTAGGGCTTCTCTATTTGGTTTGTACCAATAGGGTGTTGACACCTAATGCAACATTTGCAAATAAGCCCCCTTAAATTTGGGTATTTGCACAGACACATGAAATGATAAAAAATTTGTGGGCGATTTGGTGTTTGATGTTTTGTAGGGTGAGGGGGTATTGTGTGTTTTGCATGGACTTAATTAATGGGGTATTTGGATTAAATTGGGTTAAAATGGGATTAGTCAAAGTTGGTATCCCCAATTTAATTAAAGAATAAATACAAGCGGTGTTCTAAAATTAATTGAAGGTACATGGGCTAAAATTAAGTTGGGACACAAGTATCATGAATGAAGTAGACTCAGAAAAGAATATTACCCTAATTTGGGTTGCACGAAATGGGTCGAGATTGTGTCTCCAATTTTGATTGGAACGCACAACGATACAAGGTTGAATTTTATTTAGAAATTAAATAAACGTCCGCGATGAATATTGTGCGACTAAAATGAAGCACAAGGGAGCATAATTATGAGTTACACAAAGGTCATGAAAGGTGTAGGCTTGGTGTCAGTCTTGGACACTTTAATTGGTCCGGCTGAACGGGTTGAGTTAGTGTCTCAAAATTGATGGCAACGACACAGGTGCACGACATAGGATTAAATAATAGATTTCGGATACGGAAAGTTGTGCAATTAAATTAGAGCACAAAGGATTATGATTTTGAGTGACGAAAAAGTCCAGCGCCTAAGTTGGCGTGTCAAGTCTAGAATGCAACAACTTGTTGGAAATTATGGACTAATGTTGGGCTCCGAATATTGCAACAACGGTAGGGTGTAACAATCACGGTAATAAATTACAACCTCAATAAATTAAATCCTAAATAATACAAATTAAATTCATAACCCTATAATTCGGTTAGGTGTTCATCTGGTGGGCTTCTAGGTCAAGTCTACTAGCTCAAACATTAGAGAACACTATATATAATATATATGTAAATACACTTCTCATGCAATTATTTAAATTAAATACACACAATATTAATAATATATAAAAAGTCAAAAATATCCCCAATTTTGGAATGTGGTAGTGACAAGTCTACCCTCCTTAAAAGAATTTCGTCCTCAAAATTTAAGATCCTCATAGTGGTATTTATGTATTTATTTATTCACCATCAAAATTCAAATTCATCAATCCATATAATCATGAAGTAAATCTATATTGCTATTTCACAAAATTTTCAAAATTATATAATTATCGTATTCCTGAAAATCCTCGAAATAAAAATCAAATTCTATTTTTATCACAATTTCCTCCAAAACTTTAAGTTAATAATTAAATACTCAAAATTTAATATCCAATCCTCTAATTTAATTCCAATCAACGTATATTTATAAAATTTGAAATATCATCCGAAAAGTTTGAATTCAAACACTAATCCACTAATCATCTTACTCCTCAAATTTTAAGTCCAATTGATGCGTATAAAAAAAATTTAAATCCTTATCCCAAAATTTTGACTTCAACACTAATCCATTAATGATCTTATTCCTCGATTTCTTTTTCCTCATAATACTCAATCAATGTAATAGTTACGAAGTCTTCAAATACAACATTCATAATATAAATTTTTAAATTCATATCTTGCAATCAAATAAATATAATGATAATCTCCTTAATTTCCTCCAATTTTAATAACAAATTCAATCATATCATAATCTTCCTAAAATTAATAAATCATCAATTCTGCCATGTTAAATTCTTAACTCTTTATTTTAATTAATGTTTATCCTCGAAATTTAAGCATCTTGTCTCTCTCTGTCAAATCAAAACCTCTTCATTAACTCTACTACGGTCAAACCCCCAATAATCAAAGTCTAAGAAAATTCTACCTACAGTCATTCAATATGCAATCTAAAAAAAACATGTATGGTTATGGTGTCTTTTGTCATGGTATTGCAGTCTCTGTCAGGGTGTACTACTAACTATATTCTAACAAGAAAATCACGAATACAAGTTATGGTACTAAGGAATCAATCAATCAACCAAATAGAAAGGAACAGAAGGAAAGAAAAGAACAGAACCTGCTAGCACGTCACCTGCAGTATCTTTTATTTCTAACATACACTTAACTCTGGCACATTCACTAACTAATTCCTATCCTTGTACACTGACACCCATATCAACTAATCATTAGTCCACAAGAAATTCTTGAATACATCCTCATTGCATACACCTGTCTATTGATACATAAATCTGATACCAAGAATCTCTAACATAACCATGGTTTAATAATTCATCCAAAGTTTGATACCTCTATCCCTTTAGGTACCACAGTTTCTACTACAAGCACATCCACTGCTAGCTTTCTTACCTACTGCAATTGTTGATACTAGTTGTTCTTATCAATCAAGTGTACACCAAGTGCAACACACCATACTAAGTACTGCTCCCTCTAATACAACCCTAGAAGGACACCCAAGTCAGTTTGTAGTGCAATCTCAATCATGCTCAAGCCAACAGATCCTTACACATGCACTTCATCCACTCATATACTAATATATATATATATATATATATATGTATATATATATATATATATATATATCCCACTATAAAATTTTATCCTCAAAATAAAATCCTCGAAATTAACTTCTCGAATAATTTAAAGTAAATGTATATACTTCCTCAAAAGTCAAATACTCAAATATTGAAATAAATATTTAATCACTTCCAAAAATTGAAATTTATTTCCAATCTCCAAATTATAATTTAAATCCATATCTTATAGTCCAATAACTTTAATGTTAATCCTTCTCACTGTCCTCATCAATCGTAAGTTATCAGATGATACCGAAATTTTAGTCCATAAAATTTATCTCGATAAGAAATCAAACTCAACAATGACACCAAGATTTTAATTTAATAACTGATCAACAAGAATTAAATTCAATATCAACAAGTGAGAACGAACGGAAACAAGGGAAATGATTTAAATTAGAAATTATAATAAGATTCTCAGGGGTCATCCCAGGAATCTCTCAAGGAATTTGTGATTGAGTATTCGCTCTCATCCTAGTATCCTATGTCCTATATTCTATCGCAGGCACGCAGTAGTACAACTAAGATGTCACACTACCACGATATCGCACAACTTGCGAAGTCTGACCTGCATGGGCCGCCACTAAAAATGTGTCACGACCCGCACCCAGATTTTGGGGTACGAGTACGTGGGTACGTCCAGCCTACGTCGCAGCATCGACGGTAGAACGTTGTCTAGGTCATGATGCTATCTAAACAATCTCATACGAGCATCCAACTCCATAAGGAGGCACGGATAACACAATATAATATGAACAACATACTCAATCACATAACTACAGCACGATAAGATCTCGAAGAAATAAATAAATCAAAATATAACACAAGTCTAAATAAAAATAACCTAACTCAACAATAAAATTCAAGTCTCAACAAAGTATGCCGGAGACAAATCCGGTACCATAAACTGCTAAAAGAAACTAACTAGATAACTAGTGATTCCGGCTAGACCTCCCGGAATCACAACTGAACTACCAGATCCAAGTCTGCAGCTACTCTCCCCGTGGTCCATAAAATGTCGGACATCAGTCCTCTAAGGCATAGTCTGGAAAAATATTTCTAGTCAGGATGGAGCAAAGTACATCTCAAATAACAGTTCCATTTAATTGATAAGGACTATAAAATAATAAACAGATGATGTTATATACTGAGAGACGACAATGAATAAATACAATGGCAAAATAAAGAGATAGGCGATATAGGCAATATGATACAGTCAGTGCATATATGAAATAAAGAGAACGAGGTACAATATCATATACAGGTGATGTAGTATATGAACTAAAATAGAGAACTATAACTATTCTAAGTGTTTGAAATAGTAGCTTCGATATGTGATCGGCTTGGGAACATGTACGAGAGCTATATGGCCTGGCTAATTATACGTGGGGTATATGATTAACACTATCATTATTCTATACTTGTACAATATGGATTTGATCACATTTTTTACTAACTACTTCCCCGCCCGAACTAGTACATTGGATCCAACCATGACACGTCACGATACACGAGCAATATCCAATATATCATGTACAAGGTCTAAATATCAATATCGTTTACAATGTCAATATGATAACCAATGTAACATCTCATGACTGCAGATCCAATCTATATACTAGTCCGTGTAGCACAGTGTCATGAATCAGATGTAACATTTCTAGATACTGGAATTATAGAAATTATCAAATAATTGGAAATTATCAGAGAATGTAATCGCCTTGGGTCCTTAGCTAGTAATACCAATATCCTGTTCCAGAGTATCATCTGAATGATCCAACAGTCCTATAGACATATCATAAAATATAATATTGCATCAGACATTACACTAGCACACACATAAAATAATGAACTCATAGACTACACTAGGGGTGTCACGTTTGTAGTTATTGTGCAATACAGACAGTCAATGATACGGTCTTGCCAGTACGTCGGTGTACATATGGCAGTCTTCTAATAATTTACAGGGTTACAGGTCAATGTAAATACGGAGTATCCGTAATTACACTCGGGTCGCCTAGTATATTTATAATTATACGTATTATTAATTAAATATATATATGTATGTGCATACCAAATAATTACATACAAAAATATGTATAAGTGTATATACACTAAATAGAATTTTATACTATATATATATATATATATATATATATATATATATATATATATGTTTATATATACATACCACATATTTATATATATAACAATCCAATAATTTCATGTATACATAAGAATACATATACTGAATATATATATATATTATATATATATATATATATATATATATATATATATATATATATATATATATACCAATTGAATGCATACCATATATACGTATATATATATATATATATATATATATATATATATATATATATATATATATATATATATATATATATATATATATATATATATATATACCAATACATACATGCTAACATATACCACATATACCAATATACATACACCCATCGAATACGTACACGCGTACGTGTATGCAAGGGGAAGAACGCGAACCTGCGTACGTGCATGAGATCGGTGATGACGACGGTGTCCACGAGGTTGAGGATGACGATGACGACGATGAAGACGAAGAGTGGGGTAGTGGTGCTGGTGGTGTAGGGTGGTGGTACTGGTGGTGAACAGGGTGGTTGTAGCGGGGTCGGGACAGTGGCAGCAGGGTCGGGGAAGATGGCTGCTGGCTCGTGGTTGTCTGTCGGAGTGGAGGCCGACCGGGGTGGTAGTCGATGGGGAAGCCCCGTTCCGCTCAAGCGGACTGCCGTCTCAAACGGCAATAGTGTAACTGTCCTGACCCGCCTTGCCTCAAACGAGAAGCAAAGAATATCCAGACTTGTCCCTACAGGAATCCGGCTTGGACTTTCAGAGGCTCGCTTGACGTATCGCTCTACCGAGGCGAATCATCGCTAAGGTGGGTGGCAACGGTGAACTTGTCTTTGCTTAGCCAGCACACATAAAATCTAGAATATTTATGCTAGTCGCTAGGTGAATCATCCCTACATGCTAATAAGAATCCAATGCACCTAGCTAAGGGAATAATCCTAACTTGTATTGCTTATGCTAGAACATGGAAAATAGAAATATTGCTTATATTCAGACCCTCGCATGCTAAGTCCCTAACGGTTTCATCTCTCGGCTTATGTCATACCCCAGTCCCAGAATATGGAACCAGGCCACGTGGCATTGGCCAGTTGACACGTCTCCGAGGATATCCCAATTTAATGGATCCTGGTGAAGCGTGCTACGCTGTCCTAAATCTAACAAGTCTAATATCAACAACAGGCAGTGTCTAATCTCATCCACAAACAACAAGTAAATACTGAAATAAAAGACTGGAATATAAGGACATAGTCAAATGACATAGTACAACTGAAATATGTCTGGTGGGAACAAACCCACTATAAATATTGGAGATAAAGTACTGATAGTCTGAAATAAGAGTACTGATAATAAGGGTGACCGAAACAACTGCTAACTATGTAAGGAGCTCCAGTCATAGGCGAAAGGCCTACCAAGATGATCAGGGGTACTCTGATGGTAAAACCTCCAGCTCATCATCAAGAGCAAACCTCGTCTCCACACCTGGCCCATACACGGTAGGGTAATAGGCCTCGTCTAGATCTGGAAGATAACCAGGTCCTCAGAGGGACGTAACAAGATACAATATTGTCACGACCCATACCCGATGTAAGGATACTAGTCGGAAACAACGCCCAGCCTACGCCGCAGAATCGGCGGTAGAACGCTGTCTAGAAAGTCTATCTAAAGTAATGAACCACCAATAATGATAGAATACTCAATCACAGAACTAAGATAGAATGAGCATGAATCAGATAAGAATAGAATAGTTATCATACAACTCATGAGTTTAAAATAATACATCAATGAGTCTGAAGAGTAACAAATAAGCTGGAGACAAATCCAGTACAAAAGAATACTATCATACTACAAAGCTACACTCCAGGGTCAACTGTCTCAGTTGGAATAAGTCCCTCTTGAGCCAGGGTCTCTGAATCTAAACCCACAACATCCTGGGGTCCATAATAGGTAGGGTACTCCTCAGTGTCATCTGGAAAAATATATCCAGTCAGGAAAGGAGCATAGTACATCTCTAACAGCAGTTCTAATCCATGATAAAAACTATGTAACAGTAAATAGCTGTGGATAAACAAGATGCACAAAATAGATACAAGAGATATATAGACAATAAGTAAATACTGGAAAGAAATACAATAATGAATAATATGCCAATGAAACAATAATACTAATGACTAAGTGTGTGAGTACTAGCTTAACATGTGATCGGCTTGGGTAAGATACAATGCGGCCTGGCTAATCATACGTGCGGTGCATGATCAACACTATTCGCTTACCAATACTTTATTCAATAGGGATTTGATCACATATCTATACTAATACTTCCCATCCCCAAATGGTATAATAGATCCAACCACGGTATGCTATGGCACTAGATTCCCCAAGAAGAGAGCGACTCCTTCCGAAAATCGATGTCTGTACATGTACAAGATAACCAATGAAACAATACTTGCACCATATACACCATATACCAAGGAATAATATCTCATGACGAGATCCGGATATACCAATCTGTGTAACCATAGTGTCAAGAGAAACATGTATATCTTCACTAGATACAACGAACATAGAGGATATCATAAATGAGAAACTATCAGAGAATGTACTCGCCTGAAGTCCAATAAAAAAGTCTCACAGATGTCTGACTCGGTGCCTCGAAGACCTAGATATGGAATACCACATTAAAACAAGGTCCCGGAAAGAGAACAAGTCAAACTAGTCAACTTCTAGGTCAATAAATCAATTCTAAGTTAAAAGTCAACCATGGTCAACTAAAGTCAAACATGGTCAAACCAAGGTCAACCTCACAAGAAATCTATATAAATAATATAGAAATAAAATACAATAATTTAGGAATAAAAATTAGATCCCAAATCATACTCACATAAAGTATACTACTAATACAAATAATATATACCCTAAAATAATATATCTACAAACCAATATGTATACAAATAACATAATATATTATTACAAATATTATACAAAATACATATATATACACATATATATATATACAATAATAATATATAAAATATAATTTAAAACTGTCAAAGCGTCACTGAAAACAGTGAACAAAACAAGATAAAATAAAAACAGGTTTAATAGTGACAGTTTTGACTGTCACTGAAAATTCGTCACAGAAACTCCATATACAAAACCGCTGCTGTCACAGTTTGCTGACAGTTTCAAACTGTCACAAAAAAAATGTCGCTGAAAGGTTGCCGCTCAAAACTGCCGCAGCATTAATGACAGATCTGTCATTAATGCTGACCACTGTACAGCGGCTGCTGTTCAGACCAAATAATGACAGTTTCACTGTCATAGAAACCACTGTCACCAAAACAAATAAAAATATAAAAATATATATATATATATATAAATATATATATGCAATAATAATCACAATACATATATATAAATAAATAATTATATACTTATATATATATGCACATATAAACTTATAATTAAATACTAATAGTTACAACACATGCACATATTAATGTTCATATTTTACATGGCTAGAAGCACACCTAAAATATATACATTAATATACAAATAATTACATAATAATTATAAATAATATAATTACACAATTAAACACATAAATATATTTTATAAAATATTTATGTATAATTTATACTATTAACATAAGTACATATATAATTACATGCAAGAAAGCTACATATTATATTTGTACATCATATTAGCACACACAAAAATATATAGATCTATGCTACAATAATTACTATAATAAATACACAAAATAAATATATAATATCTATATATATTTACTAATTATAATTGAAGAATTTAAACCATACATAATTAGATCTATTCAAAAATCCACACAATTGGAGAGTATCATACCGTATCCCACTAGATCTAGGATACGCATGTGACACGAGTCCAACACACAACCAATTGCACCCCGAAGGATACAAACAAATCACAAATAATATTTATGAATAAATCAAAGTGTCAAAAGTAGATCTATGTGTCCGTGTCAAAATACGACATGTTCAAAGCCCCGTGTCGGAGGGAAAACCCCCAAAATGACACGTATCACCAAATAATTGGGATACGAACCACATGTACCAAATTATAGATATGACACTAGCCCCAAACACATAAGCTCATGTTCAATTAATTTATAGGATCAATTGATACACACAACAAAATGTAAATTCGGAATTCCAACAAAATTAACACAAAAAGTACCATAACTTTCTCCATGGGTCTCCTATGAACACAAAACAAAGTCCTATGGGTAATACATACATATAGATTGATTTTACATAATTAAATCTCAGATTTAGAAGCTATTTAAATGGGAAAATCTGAATTATACCTATTGGGAGATGGATTCCCAATGAAACCTCCAATTGAGAAGAACTTGCTTCCAAATTGTAGATCCTTGCTCCTCTTTGTAGATTCTTGCTTTCTCCTTCTAGATTCTTGCTTCTCAACTTTCTAATGGTGAATTGGGAAGAATTTGGAATAAATTTGGTGGGGAATTGGAATGGGAATGGAAAGAATTTGGGAGTGGGGAATTCTAGATCTAGATTTGGAATGAGAATGAGAAGAGAGAAAATTTTCCCCCCCTCTAATATAGGCCGGCCATGCCCCCTTCCCCAAGCAATTGTAAAATATCCAATGTACCCCTTGGGGCCTCTCATGAAGAAATAATTAAGGAAGGAAGCTTCTAGTCTAATCACTTAATTAATTTAATCCATCTCCTTAACTATGGGCTTTCTAAATGGGCCAAATCTAACTATTTAATTCATGTTGGTCCATGGGTCCAAACTAAAATAGTTGGGTCTACTAAAATAAGTCCAAAATAATTAAATAACATCCAACAATAATTAAATAATAAAACAAAAATTATTTACCATGCACAATATTTATTTAAATAAGAAATTACCAAAATATCCTTTTTCCTAAAATGTGGTAGTGACAAATATGCATGCCAAATATAGTAATAAATAAAAGTAAAGAGGGTGTGCTAACCATCTAAGTGAATGCAATGTAAGGACAACCTCGGAACGTATAGGTAGGTGTAGGCATAACGTCCAACGTCCTCTAGAGTGTGGTATCTGCAAAGTCCATCATTCCGAGGAATGAGGTATCTGTATATATATAACGTCCAACACTCTAAGGGACGTGGTATCTGCAATGTATATACGTCCGTAACACTCCGTAGAGCGCGGTGTCTGAATATAGGAAGTCACCGGGTCTGTGGTCCCTCTGGATACCACGGAGTCCAATGGGTGTATCCCATACATTTATCAGTTGTCCTTCCCGCCCAATATAGATACGCAAGTCGAATACACGACGTGAGTGTACCGTATCTATATGCCAAGTCTCATCTAACTATAATGCTCTAGAATACAGGCTAGTCCGTAATGCATGTCGTACGTACCGATAGCGAATCGGGTACACGGACCCGCATCCCAATATGAATGTACCATCGAGATACGTGTAAGTGTCAAGGTCTAGAAAGATATCAAAATACCCTCACAGTAGTAGGAGAGTCAGCTAATAACTAGGTCAAGTACACTACTCATCGACGCATTATCGACTGCACCCGAGTCAATCTCGGATGCGCACAGTTTTATGTATATTTGCAGTATTTATTATTTAATTTTAAGCAGTAAATCAGCAAGGTATACTTGCCTGTCCCGGGTAGCTGCGAAATCCAAAGTCCTGCTCCTGATGCCTCGGCGGTACTGTCCAGCAGTCCTATATATGATATAATAATGACAATATTAGTCGCTACAATAGCACGACTAAGACACACTGCTTGTATCTACAGCTGACACAGGGTCTGGACTGTATATATATATATATATATATATATATATATATATATATATATATATATATATATATAGCTATATCAAATATATATATATATATATATATATATATATATATATAAATACACTAAATTATAAATAAATATATTCAGATAATATGTAGGTTTAATAGTACAAAGAAATAGTACTTAGGTATTATTAGAAATACACTAATAATTATGTTCATATATATATATATATATATATATATATATATATATATATATATATATATATATATAAACACATAATACCATATTTATAACTTAATACATAGACCCATATATTATCATATAGTTATATGAACAAGTACACAACATAAAATACATATATAATTACATATTCTCATTTTATATTCTAATATTTTTAAATACAAAACATATGTACACATTTATATACACATATATACATATTAATATACACAAAATAATAAAATGTATATTAAGAATACGCATACACACACACACACACACACACACACACACACACACACACACACACACACACACACACACACATATATATATATATATATATATATACTAGAGGTTTAATACGTATAAGTATTTAATATATAATGTACTTAATCCCAGAAAATATATTTAAACACAATATATATTATATATTTAATATTCTTCATATGTTAAAAATATACATACATACATACATACATATATATATATATATACATGCTACATATGTATAAGTTTTTAATACGAATATATAATATAAAAATAGTATTATTTTACATATATAATACTAAATCACAAAAATTACATATTTATACTATGATTTATATTAAATATATACTATTCTCGTAAAATACAATATACATACATACATATATATACTTATATATATATATATATATATATATATATATATATATATATATATATATATATATATATATATATATATATATATATACGCATAGGTATTTATACACATACAAAAAAATACATATTTATAATCCCATTATATATAATACTAATTACAATAAATATATATTTATAATACAGTATTTATACAGGAGGTATATATATACATATATACTTTATAATACAAAAAATACTAATTAATATACTGAATACGTATAAAATACTTAAACTAATCCAACACTAGTATATAGAACATTGCACATTGAAATACACCTAAAAATACAGATAATAATACATAAAATATTATACCAGATCGACGCTCGGGTCGAGGGCTTCCCGGTGGCTGGCCGTCGACGGAGGGGGTGGCCGGACGTAGCTCCGACGAAGCTCGGGAAGTCGTCGGCTGCTACAGCACGGTCTGGACTCGTCGACGCTGCGGGGTCGATGGCGGCCAGGGGCGTCGTCGACCGGTGCTGGAAGTCGACGGGAAGGGAGGTTGTTGACTGGGGAGGAGGTAGGCCAAGTACGGCGGCCGGTGGTTCAGCGGTGGCGGAGTGGGAAGTCTTCGGGGGGTCGGCTGTCAGTGTGGGAAGGAGTGGCCCGGGTTGAGGACGGCGGGGAGTGCGGCGGCTGTGGGCGGTGCCGTGGTCGGGGACGGTGGTGGTAGGTAGGGGGGAGGTCGGCGAAGGGGTCTGGGTCGGTAAGGGGGTCGCCGGACGTGGTGGCTGGCCGGGAGGAGGCGGCGGGTGGCTCGGGCAGGGGTCGGCTGTGTGTGGAGGAGTTTAGTGAGAATAAGGTTTTTCTCTTTGGTTTTTGGGTTTGTGTGCCAATACAAGTGATGTAACTTAATGTATAAGTAGGAGAGAGAGTGGGGGGGGGCTGCCTAGGGATTAGGGCCGGCTGGACATTGTTTTTGGAGAGTTGTGGATGTCCATCATGATGAGGGGAGGGCTATGATTAAATATAATTCAAACGTAGGGTCATGATGGGTTCTCCAAAAAGTAAGGTAAGTACATGAAAATGGAGGGAAAAATTGTGATAGAGAATGGTTAGGGAATGAAAATTTCTTTCTTCATGAGGTTGGGCCAATGAGGGGGGGGGGGGCACCTCATTGCAATTTTGCATAAAGGCCCCTGGTTAAATTGGAAATTGCACAGATTCTAAAATTAGGGATTTGATGTAAACAAACACCATGTTTGGTGTTCTACATTGGGCTAGGATGGTGTATGGTATTTTGTATGAGGCTTGTGTCACCACCCCATTTCCAGAGCCGGATATTTTTTTAATTTAGTTAATTGTGTATTATTTATATTTAATTGTATTTATATTTAATTAATGATTGTATTATTTTATATTGATTGTTTTAGGATTTTGGCTAGCCTGGACCCATGTCAGACCCTAGTGGACCCATGTCCGACCCAGCCCACACCCTTGTGAGAATTATTTTGGAGCTTAAAAATATTTATTATATTTTTAGTGGGTTAGTTGGAGAGATTTGGAGTTAGTTTGAGTGCTTTTGGAACCCGAAACCCAAAACCAATTTAGGGGAGGGCATTTTGGTAATTTCCCCAACTTGTGAACCCCTTTATTCATGCTCCCACCCGACCAAACCCCCATTCCCGTGAGAACACAGCAGCACAGCAGCCCCCCCATCATTCATTTACTTCTTCTTCATTCTTCTTCTTCTCCACTCATTTTTCTTCTTCCTTTCTCCTTCCTACTTCAAGTAAGCACCCATTTCTCTTCTTTCTTCTTCTATTCTCCATGAATGATTAACCCTAACCTTGCATTTTCCTCTAACCTAGGTGGGTAGAGCTTAGATTTGGTATTGGAGCTAGATTTGGGAGCTTGTAAGCTTGGTTTGGTGGATTTGGAGCATTTTAGAGACTTTGGCTTGGGATTCCAACTCCCAAGAGGTAAACCCTAATTTTCCCCTTGTAATTACTCTTTTATAGTGTAATTAATAGTTTAGAACCTTCCTAAACCCTTAGGCTACCCGTGGGAGGAAGTTGGAACTAGTTTGGTTGAGTTTGGAGACTTCAACACTAGGTTTTGTGTCAATTTCGGGTGGAATCCGAATTTGGCCCAATTTTGGATGATGCCCTAGGTTAGACGGACCTAGGTAGACATTGTCGGGTGTCTTGAGGGTGAGTGCGTGTGTCTCCATCCAGACACGGGAAGTCGTGTCACGGAGAAACGGTCGTTTCGGGCGAATTTGGGGTTTTCATCGTCGCCGATTCGAAGTGCGTGCGCGTTTTCGCCACGGACCTAGAATCGATGTGGTAGCATTTTTTTCTAGGATCTAGACATCGTTTAGGACCCGTGGATAAATTTTGGGCCGATTCTGAGTTCGTTTGGTGTGCGTTTCAGGAGGTTTTCCGAACCGCACACAGCGTGTTCGTCGAAATGACCGAACGGCCATTTCGGCATGGTTTCCTAGTTTCGGGCTTGTGCGCGCATTGGGTTAGTATCGGAGAGTGTGTGCTAAAATTCTCGAGCTATATTTTATATATTTATAGATTTTTGTGCGTGTCGGGGTCGTTGGGCGTGCGATGGTGAGCGTTGTGGGCGTTGTGTGCGTTGTTTGTGTGTGTGTTGTGTTTATATATATATATATATATATATATATATATATATATATATATATATATATATATATATATATATATTTGTGTGTGCTTCTATATATATATTTTTTCTATTTATATGTGTATTTTTATGTGTTTGTGAGTGTGTTAGTGGGTGCTTGTGTGAGTGTGTTGGTGCTAGTGTATGTGTCTAGGTGAGTGTGTGTGTGAGTGTGAGTGAGTGTTTAGATATATATATATATATATATATATATATATATATGTTTATGAGTTTGAGTTTGTGTGTATATATGTATATATATTTATATATATATGTAGGAGTGTTTGTGTGTGTGGTTGTGTGTTAGTGAGTGTGTGTGTTAGTGTGTGTGAGAGTGTATGTGTGAGGGTGTGTGAGTGTGAGTGTGTGTGAAGGTATATATTTATGTTTGAGTGTCAGTATATATATATATATATATATATATATATATATATATATATATTAGTGTGTGTATATATATATATATATATTAGTGTGTGTGTGTATATATATATATATATATATATATATATATATATATATATATATTAATGTGTATATATATATATATATATATAGATGTGTTTATATATATATATATAGATATATGTATGTGCTTGTATGTGTGTGTGTGTATTTATACATAAGTATGTGTGTGTAAATATATATGTTAGTAGATGTGTTAGTGTGTATATATATATAGAGAGAGAGAGAGAGTTGTGTGTGTATATATATATATATATATATATATATATATATATATGTTAGTATATGTGTTAGTGTGTATATATATATATAGAGAGAGAGAGTTGTGTGTGTATATATATATATATATATATATATATATATATATATATATATATATATATATATATATATGTATATAGGTGCGTGTGTGTGTGCGTGCTCATGTGCAGCGAAGGGCAGCGAGGGGGAGGGGGCAGCTGCCCCCAGCAGCTGCAGCAGCAGCAGCATGCTGCACCAGCAGCAGGTGCAGCAGCAAAAAGGCGCAGCAGCAGCAGCTTCATCAGCAATATGCAGCAGCCAAGCAGCAGCTTCAGCAGCAATATGCAGCAGCAGCAGCATACAAGCAAGAGTAGCAGTAGCATTCGCAGTAGCGGCTAGTAGCGAGCGAGTGTGAGAGAGAATTAGATAGATAGATAGCTAGATTTATAGATAAGATAAATAGAATTATAGATAGATAAATAGAGGAATAGATAGAAAGTTAGATAGATTGATAGATAGGTAGATATCTAGATAGTTATATAGATAGATAGATTAATAGGTAGATGGATAGATAGACGGATTGATAAATAGATTAGATAGATACATAGGTAAATAGATACCAAGATAGTTAGAGATAAATAGATAGATACTATATAGATAATAGATGGATAGGTAAATAGTTTGATAGATAGATAGGTAGATGGATAGATAGCTAGATGTTAGATAGATAGATAGGTACATAGATAAATAGATATTAGATACATAGATAGATGGATAAGATATAGATAGATAGATAGATAGGCATATAGCTAGATAAATAGTTTAGATATAACTAGATATAGATGTAAATATATACGTATAGGTAAGGTAAGGTAATATGTATATGTGTTTGTGGATATGTATATTTATATATATGTATGTAGATATATAGGTATATGCTTATATGTATTAGATATATATATTCTAGCCTAGATTATAGCTAGATATATATGTTTATGCATAGTAAGTTAGCTAGAGGGGTAGTCGGGTTGAGTTTAGAGCGGTATCTCAATACCTTGAGATACCGAGGTATCTCAATACCTTGAGATAACCAAGGTATTGAGTTTCGAGCGGGGTATTTGAGCAATAGCCTAGGAATAGTATTGGAGTAACTTTTATATGATTATGTGTATATATTTATGCGTGCTAGCATAGGTTTTAGCGGGTATAGGCGGGGTGCATGGCCTAGGGCGAGGTATCGGATACCGAGGGTATCCCGGTATCTCAAGGAGACGAGTTTGAGAGTTTTCTAGTTTAATAACCTCGGTTTGACCTAGAATTTCAGGAGCACCCTAGTTTGACCTAGAATTGACCGTAGTTGACTCGGTTGACCGTCAAAGTTGTAGTGCCCCGCTCCGCGTCGGTGCTATGTACAAGTGGGATCGACTTGCTTGCTCGAACGGAAGTCTTCTCGAAGAGTTCCCGACCGATTAATCAAGGTGAGTGGGCAGAACTGCATTCTCTGATTCTTGCACGACTTAATAATGAATCTGAGTTTTTTGAATGCTTACATGCTAAGAAGATTGTTTCATAAGAAGAATGATAGAACCGACTCAGTATGTTAATAAGAGAACTCACATAGCTTGTCACTGAAATGAATATGCTGCCTAACTAAGAGAATATGTATGCTTGTCCGAAATGAGATAGAACCATTGCTATGCTAAGAAGATAGAACTGCATGTTTTACTTGAAGTGATAATAGACCCGTGCCATGCTAGTCTCAACTGAAAGATCGTTCATATGTTTGCTTGTCATCGTGTTCATATGGATTGTCTTGAATGCTTGTTTCGATGCGAGAGTAAATGCTTGTCTTGTGTGTGCTAGACTAGTAGCCCACCTGACGTCCGGTCCTACGGGATCTTGGGGGTACGGCTATTAGGAATATAAGAAGATGGTTCAATTATGAATTTGTCATGTTGTGTGCTATTGTGAAAGAGACTAGTGATATGTGGGTGCTTGCGGTGGATGGGAGACAAACAAAATATGGGAGACTAATAACGCGCCCTGAGCTCGGGGCGTGGATATTGGGTGGAGGATGGTGATGCGATGGGGTAAGACTAATAGTGCGCCCTGATGTTCCGTTCCTTCGGGATCCAGGGGGCGTGGCTATTAGAGGGAGGCAGTGCTTTTGTAGAGAAGAGTTGAGTCTGCACTAGAGAAGTGTATGGAGATAAGCTGCATTCAGGTCGTTAGGGAGCATGCTAGGCTAGCCTTCTTGCATACCTAACTGTTTGATGCAGAGACGGACAGAAACTAGAGAACGGTAAACATATATGTTTCTAACTTTTATGTCTGCTGCAGGGATAACCGTTCGGCCATGGGGTAAGAAATATGAGTTTATGCTTATGCCTGCTTATTCATTTTGTCTGCATCATAGAGACCTCCCGTTAGCTCTTCATGCATTGCATCGGTCGGACAATGACTATTAGTGCAGAGCTGAACCTTGGCTACGGCTACTTCGGCAGTAATATGCAACCATGAGTCACAGCTGCTAATAGGATCAGAATGTGAGTCATTGGTTAGCTGGATTACCGCTACCGTTCCTGATTTACTCAGAGACCGACCTCTGATTGATAGTTAACTTGTGTGCTTGATTGATGGTCCCTAAATGCTGCCTGTCCCTAGAATCCTTGCATATAGTTCATCGAACACGCTGCGCACACCAGAACAGGATTCCTCGTACTTGAATTGGTTGCCTCGATTGATTGGTTGTTTGATTATATTTTTAAAGAATGTTTCCAAACAATGTAATATGACTCTGCTAGAACTGCATGAAATGAACCTAAGTAAAAGTAGCAAGATCATTAGTAATGCAATGTTTTGCCACATGATTACTTAGTGTGGGTTTCAGGGGGTGTAGCTTCTGTTCAGTTATTTTATCTCACCAGTACTTGCATAAAGTGCTGACCCACCAACAGTTTGCTTGTTCTCAGGTGCTCGTTCGTCTGAGGAAGGGATAGACGTGCCTCATCCCAAGGAGCCGGAAATCTAGAGTCGATGCCTGGAGCCGCATCGAGTTTGTACCTGCTTTGAGCTGCTTTTATATAGAGGGACATAATGTATGGAACGGTGTTATTGTAATCGAGAGAAGAGTGCTTGAGCAAATTGTAATCTCGGCCATGTGCCGCTTGTAACACTTTCGATTATCAATAAAAGAGCCTATTTTCATATACAATGAGTTCTTCACTTTTCTGCAATGTTATGTGCCGCTGCTTCGGTATCGAATAGCTTACTTGCCCTTGTATCAAAGCTTTGGCCTTGTGCAAGCGCACCTTAGGCTTGCACGGCATCACGTCCCGATGAGAACGATCGTCCCGCGGGAGAGCTAAAACGTGGTGATTCACGTTCAGCGGGGACTATCGGGCTTATGGGAGACCGGGGCGTGACATAATGGTATCAGAGCGACTCGATTCTTTGCCCATTTTGTTGCTTCCAACTCTGAGATGTGCCTGATGTGAGATGCAATGAACATTCCATACAATGAGTCCGTAATTATTCTCAAAAGTGCCGGCAAAAGTTTTCTGGATTTGGTTTTTATTGCTTGAGATATGATTTATGATTTTGGGATTGCTAGAGTTTTGATTTGGGATGGCGAGGGATGAGGACTATCGCTGCTTTGTGTTTTCATGAGTTTCTCCTTGAGTTTTGAGGACGAAACTCTTTATTGGTGGGTAAGTATGTAGTACCCCACTCCGCGTCGGTGCTATGTACAAGTGGGATCGACTTGCTTGCTCGAACGGAAGTCTTCTCGAAGAGTTCCCGACCGATTAATCAAGGTGAGTGGGCAGAACTGCATTCTCTGATTCTTGCACGACTTAATAATGAATCTGAGTTTTTTAAATGCTTACATGCTAAGAAGATTGTTTCATAAGAAGAATGATAGAACCGACTCAGTATGTTAATAAGAGAACTCACATAGCTTGTCACTGAAACGAATATGCTGCCTAACTAAGAGAATATGTATGCTTGTCCGAAATAAGATAGAACCATTGCTATGCTAAGAAGATAGAACTGCATATTTTACTTGATGTGATAATAGACCCGTGCCATGCTAGTCTCAACTGAAAGATCGTTCATATGTTTGCTTGTCATCGTGTTCATATGGATTTTCTTGAATGCTTGTTTCGATGCGAGAGTAAATGCTTGTCTTGTGTGTGCTAGACTAGTAGCCCGCCTGACGTCCGGTCCTACGGGATCTTGGGGGTACGGCTATTAGGAATATGAGAAGATGGTTCGATTATGACTTTGTCATGTTGTGTGCTATTGTGAAAGAGACTAGTGATATGTGGGTGCTTGCGGTGGATGGGGGACAAACGAAATATGGGAGACTAATAATGCGCCCTGAGCTCGGGGCGTGGATATTGGGTGGAGGATGGTGATGTGATGGGGTAAGACTAATAGTGCGCCCTGATATTCCGTTCCTTCGGGATCCAGGGGGGCGTGGCTATTAGAGGGAGGCGGTGCTTCTGTAGAGAAGAGTTGAGTCTGCACTAGAGAAGTGTATGGAGATAAGCTGCATTCAGGTCGTTAGGGAGCATGCTAGGCTAGCCTTCTTGCATACCTAACTGTTTGATGCAGAAACGAACAGGAAACTAGAGAACGGTAAACATATATGTTTCTAACTTGTATGTCTGCTGCAGGGATAACCGTTCGGCCATGGGGTAAGAAATATGAGTTTATTCTTATGCCTGCTTATTCATTTTGTCTGCATCATAGAGACCTCCCGTTAGCGCCTCATGCATTGCATCGGTCGGACAATGACTATTAGTGTAGAGCTGAACCTTGGCTACGGCTGCTTCGGCAGTAATGTGCAACCATGAGTCACAGCTGCTAATAGGATCAGAATATGAGTCATTGGTTAGCTGGATTACCGCTACCGATCCTGAGTTACTCGGGGACCGACCTCTGATTGATAGTTAACTTTTGTGCTTGATTGATGGTCCCTAAATGCTGCCTGTCCCTAGAATCCTTGCATATAGTTCATCGAACACGCTGCGCACACCAGAACAGGATTCCTCGTGCTTGAATTGGTTGCCTCGATTGATTGGTTGTTTGATTATATTTTCAAAGAATGTTTCCAAACAATGTAATATGACTCTGCTAGAACTGCATGAAATGAACCTAAGTAAAAGTAGCAAGATCACTAGTAATGCAATATTTTGCCACATGATTACTTAGTGTGGGTTTCAGGGGGTGTAGCTTTTGTTCAATTGTTTTATCTCACCAGTACTTGCATAAAGTGCTGACCCACCAATAGTTTGCTTGTTCTCAAGTGCTCGTTCGTCTGAGGAAGCGATAGCCGTGCCTCATCCCAAGGAGCCGGAAATCTAGAGTCGATGCCTGGAGCCGCATCGAGTTTGTGCCTGCTTTGAGCTGCTTTTATATAGAGGGACATAATGTATGGAACGGTGTTATTAATCGAGAGAAGAGTGCTTGAGCGAATTGTAATCTCGGTCATGTGCCGCTTGTAACACTTTCGATTATCAATAAAAGAGCCTGTTTTCATATACAATGAGTTCTTCACTTTTCTGCAATGTTATGTGCCGCTGCTTCGGTATCGAATAGCTTACTTGCCCTTGTATCAAAGCTTTGGCCTTGTGCAAGCGCACCTTAGGCTTGCACGGCATCACGTCCCGATGAGAACGATCGTCCCGCGGGAGAGCTAAACGTGGTGATTCACGTTCAGCGGGGACTATCGGGCTTGCGGGAGACCGGGCGTGACAAAAGTCAACTTTTGACCTAGTTTTGACCCAGAGTTGACTTTTTGGACCTAGAGTTGATTTTTTGACCCAGATTTTACCGGTTTGACCCGTTTGACCTAGAACGACCCTAGAAGCCTATTTTTAGTTATTTTATATCTGTTTAACTCATTAGAACCCTGTTTAACCTTGTTTTTCGCAATAGGTCCTTGCGACACCAGTTCGGATCGCCAGTTGCTCAGGACATCAGGCGAGTACATTCTCTGATAGTTTTTATTATCTAATGATTATTATGATTCAGCTTCTAGTATAGTATCATCTGATTATTCTGGCACAACACGGGACACTGACTGGTATTTCTGGATTCATTTACTTACGACACGTACATTTCATGTTTCTGGCCTCTATTCTGGAATCACTACTGGCATCACCTACAGGCATCACTACAGGCATCACTCATATTTCAGGTTGGACTCATCTTGATTTACGTGTCGGGTCTTGGATTCACTTGTATTAGTCGGGGCAGGGAAATACTCGAGTAGACATGTAAATATTCCCATCTGGAATCATCAGGAATCACTCCCTCTGGTTTAATCTGGAATGATAGCAGCCGCGCACCTAGTGCACGGTGAGCCGTACTTACCCCTAGCCGTTTATATGTCGAAACAAGTATTTCAAAGACACCGAGTTTATTCTTTATAGTCTGGACTCACTTGCATTCTTGTTGGTCTCACTTACATGTTTCTGGACTTGACTCACTACATATATTTCATGCTGGACTCACTACACGTTCATGTGCACGGACTTGATCTTAGCTTAGATTCTTTGTATCTCACAATTATTACTATCTTGTTTCTGATATTCCTGCATCTTTACCTTTATGCACTAGTGATTTATATTTCTTTTTTTATACTTGCTTCACTCTTCTTGCTACTTGCTATAACTGTTTTATAGTTTTTATCATTAAAATGGAACTGCTGTTAGAGATGTACTTGCTCCAGTCCTGACTGGACATATTTTTCAGAGTATCCGGAGGATTGGTGTCCAACGTTTTATGGACCTGAGCCTGTCGACGGTGTAGACAGGGACCCTCTAGTTTAGGGGTGATTTTCGGGTTGGTAGCCGGGATCACTAGGACCTTGTTATTGTTTTTATTAGCTTTTAGCACCGGATTTGTCTCCGGTTTTGGATTGAGACCTTGTATTGTATATTATTTTGGATGATGTATTATTATTATTGATGTTGTGGTAGTTGTAGTAGTTGTTGTTTGTTAGACTTTGGAGTTGTTAGTCTTCTTTGTTATCTTATCGTGCTTAGATTCGTGATTGAGTACTTGATATTATCATTATGATATTGCTCCTCCGTTTGGAGTTGAGATCTTGACATGTTTATATATTGATTGCGTGGTTGCCCTCCTTTTGGAGAGGTCATGACAGATTTTTGTGAGTTATCTAGATAGTTGACCTAGACAGCGTTCTACCGCCGATGCTGCGGCATAGGCTGGACGTACCCACGACTCATGCCCGATTTTTCGGGTGCGGTTCATGATAGCTTGTGGGTGTAGGTTTGGGTTGGAGTTGGGTCTAATTCAACTGAGGTTAGATCAACACATTAATTAATTAATAATTAATGTACTGGGTGTCTCTAATTTAATTTAATAAAAATCGGGGGTCTAAATTAGGTTGGACAAGGGTCATTAGTGTGGTAGTCTCAGTGTACAATAATGTCATGATCTGGGTTGGTCAAATCGGGTCGAGGTTGAGGTCTCAATTTCGATTGGAACGGACAACGAACGTAATTTCGTAATTTATTTAAATTGCGAACAGACGTTTGTAACGACTTTTGTGCGACTAAAATCAGGCACGAAAATCAGTATCCGGGTTTTGTTCTAGGTTCAATATGATAGGTTAGCATGTCTAAGCCAGGTATGTGAAAATTATTTTAGGATAACAGCTAGGGTAGTATCCTAAAACAACAAATCATTGCACAGGTATTATAATACTATATAATAAATCTTAATTATAGCTAGTTAACCCTAATTAGGCTATTTGAATTAATTAACCCTAATTTCTGGTCGAGGGGTTTATAACATACCCTCCTTAGAGTATTTTTTCCTCGAAATTAAAAAACAGACATATAGAAAAGCTATTGAATGAAATAAATACTATCACATACCTAGGCCTTCGAAGAGATAGAAAAAGCGTTGCTGAGTATCGTCCTCTCGTTAACAAGTTGATTCACCTGGTGTATGATACCTCCATGCGACACGAACTAGAGGGATAGTCTGGCCTCACAGTACCTTCTCTCTTAGGTCTAGGATCTCTACCGGCTCCTCCTGGTACGATAAACTGGTCCAACGGTGATCTCCGAGTGGTCAAGCACATGACTCGGATCTGGTATATACCTCCTCAGCTGAGATACATGGAAGACGTCGTGAACTCCTTCCAGTGTCTGCAGCAAGGCCAATCTGTAAGCAACTTCTCCGACGCGCTCTAGCACATCGAAGGGTCCGTTGTACCTCGGACTCAACTTCCCTCTGCCTCCAAATCTGATGGTTCCTCTGGTAGGTGAAATCTTCAGGAACACATGTTCTCCAACTTGGAACTCTAGGGGTCGTCGATGCACATTAGCCCAATGCTTCTGCCTGTCCTGTGCTGCTCGTAGATGCCCTTGGATCTTATTCACCTTCTCCACTGTATGGATAATCAACTCTGGCCCTGGAATCTGCCTCTCGCCTACATCGCTCCAACATACTGGGGAACGGCACTTCCTACCATACAATGCCTCATAGGGAGCCATCTGGATGCTCGCCTGATAGCTATTATTGTAGGAAAATTCGACCAAGTACAAATGGTCCTCCCATGAACCGCTGAAGTCAAGCATGCATGCCCTCAATATGTCCTCTAGCGTCTGAATGGTGCGCTCGGATTGGCCATCTGTCTGCGGGTGATATGAAGTACTAAACTTAAGGCGGGTACCAAGACTCTCTTGCATACTCTTCCAAAAGTACGATGTGAACCTCGTATCCCTGTCAGACACGATACTGACTGGCACTCCATGCAATCGTACAATCTTTCTCATGTACATGTCTGCCAAGACTTTCGTAGATTGCCCAACCCTGAAGGGTAAAAAGTGGGCAGACTTGGTGAGTCTATCTACGATTACCCATACCGTATTGCGACCACTAGGACTTTTCGGGAAACCCGTGATGAAGTCCATGGTGATGTGCTCCCATTTCCACTCTGGTATCGGGAGCGGTTGAAGTAATCCGGCAGACCTCTGATGCTCAGCCTTGACTTACTGACACACCAGACACTTAGCCACAAAGTGGGCTATCTCTCTCTTCATCCCATGCCACCAGTAGTAGTGCCTCAGGTCTCGGTACATCTTCATGCCTCCTGGATGAATAGAATAGGTCGAACTGTGCGCCTCCGTCATCAGCTCCTGGCGAAGTTCTCCATTCGGAACATAGAGACGATCTCCATATCTCAAAGTCCCGTCCTTGTGTATATGCAGTCCCGTCTGTATTCCAGCCTCTGTCCTCTGTCGAAGCCTCTGAAATCTGGCGTCTCTCGGCAAAGCAGCCTTGATTCTCTCCACCAATGTCGATTGTACCTGGAAACTCGACATCTGGCCGTCTACTCCGGGCATGACGACTTCGATACCCAACTATTCTAGATCTCTCAACAGATGTTGTTGGGTAGTCAGGAAAAATGCTATGGGCTTCCTGCTTAAAGCATCGGCTACCACATTAGCCTTTCTCGGATGCATCGCTATAGATCACGAATCCTCTGGGTCCAGAAGGTATAGTCAAGATAGGTGCTGTAGTCAGACGCTTCTTCAGCTCATCGAATGTCGTCTGACTCTCCTCTGTCCAGGTGAACTCCTGGTCCTTGCGGTTCAAGCGGGTCATCGGCTCTGCGATCCTTCCGAAGTTCTCTACGAACCTCCGGTAATATCCGGCAAGTCCTAGGAAACTCCTCACCTCCGAGACGTTGGTAGGGGTCGGCCATGTCTCTACTGATGAAATCTTCGCAGGATCTACTGAAATGCCATCTCCCGAGATAACGTGTCCAAGAAATGCGACACGATCTAGAAGAAACTCGCACTTGCTTAGCTTGGCATATAGCCTCTCTCGTCTTAGCGTCTCTAGCACTAGCCTCAAGTGCTCCCTGTGCTCCTCGTGGCTCTTCGAATACACCAAGATGTCGTCGATGAAGACTACCACGAACTGGTCTAGATACTCATGGAAGACTCGGTTCATCAGGTTCATAAACACAACAGGCGTATTTATCAATCCAAAAGGCATCACTAAGAACTCGTAGTGACCATAACGAGTCCTAAATGCTGTCTTTGGAATATCTTTCCTTCGCACCTTTACCTGGTGATAGCCCGATCTTAAGTCGATCTTCGTGAACACCACTGCTCCTGTCAGCTGGTCGAACAGATCATCAATTCGCGGTAGAGGGTACTTGTTCTTGATAGTCAGAGCATTAAGGGTTCTGTAATCAATGCACATCCGGAATGTCCCGTCCTTCTTTGGTACAAACAGCACTAGTGCTCCCCAGGGTGATGCACTAGGACGGACGAATCCCTTGATCTGCAACTCCTTTAGCTATAACTTCAGCTCGTCAAGCTCCTTCTTCGCTAACCGGTACACATTTGATGATACCGGTGCTGCTCCAGGTACTAGCTCAATGGTGAACTCCACCTATCTATCAGGCGGTAGGCCTGGCAACTCCTCTGGGAAAACATCCTCGAACTCTGCAATAATTTCTGGGGGTACCGTCTCCATCGCCATGTAAGCTCCAGCTGTGTGTCCTACTCCTCGCTCGATGGAGCCTCGCATGAATTCGAACTCCGGGTGTCCTGGCAGTCTAAAAGTAACGCTACCCTTCTGGCAATCTAGTACGGCATTGTACTGGCTTAACCAGTCCATGCCCAAAACTACGTCAAAAGCTGGCATTGGGAGTACTAACAATCGCGCTCTCATCTCTCTACCACAAACTACTACCGAGCACGTTCTAATGGTGCTGGTAACCGGTACGATGCCTCCTCCGGTAAGTATTCTCCAACTCTTAGGTAAAGGGGAAGTTGCTACTCTATGCATTGCTACAAAGCTACTAGATATAAATGAGAGTGTAGCTCCAGAATCAAACAGTGCAGTCGCAGGTAATGATGCAACTAGAATTGTACCTGTAATAGCCTTCCCTTCCGGTTCCTCCTCGATAGAAGCTAAAGCAGAGTCTTGCCCGCGTCTCTGCCCTCCTGCCTGCTGTCGGGCCTGGTTGAAGTGTGCCTCCTGTGGGACCAAGGGTGGTCCTCTCTGCTGTCCTCCGGTAGCTGATGGACGCTGGCCTCCTGCTGGGGGTAGGATCCTCAAAGGTGGTGCTGCTGGCCTCTGCCCAGTCTGGGGTGCTATATCTCTGCGCTGGGGGCAGTCTCTAGTAAGGTGCTGACTGGCTCCACAGACCATGCAGAGCCTGAGATTCTTTCTGCAGTCTCTGATGATGTGTCCCTTCTTGCCACAAAAGTGACAAGTCGGGAGCTCCTTCTGCTGGTACGGCGTTGTCCTCTGCTGCGCCTGCGCTCCTGGACGGCGGATCGGTCCTCCTGCTCCTTGCTGGATTCTGGCTGGTACGTTCGCGCTGGAACGTCTCGCTCCTCCGCCTATAGCCTCCTGGATCCTCGCCTCTGATAGGACCTCTTCATAAGAGATCCTCGCCTGGGTAGTGGTGTACCTCTGCAGCTCGTGAGAGAGGCCATGATGGAATCTTCTGGCCTTCTTCAGGTCGTTGGGGATTAGGGCTGCACCGAATCGGCTGAGTCTGCTGAACTCTCTGTCGTAGGCGTCCACTGTCAGGTTCCCTTGCTCCAGGTGCAGGAACTGGGAGTACAAGGCGTTCCTCACCGTAGCTGGAAAATACTTCGTATTGAAGTGTTCCAAAAATTCCTCCCAAGTCTGCTGTCTACCGATGCTGCGCTCTATAGAGTCCTACCAGTGATGGGCGTTGCCTGTGAGTTGGGCCCTCACCGCGGTCATCCAGAGGTCGGAGTGTAGCTGCGAACCCTCTAACAGCATCTCAGTGTTGGAGACCCAGTCTGAGATCTCCTCTACAGTCTCCTTGCCCGAGAAGGTTCCCGGACCCATCTGTCTGAAGCCTCATACTGTGCCCACTTGTTGGACAGGTGCTGGTGCTGGTGCTGCTGCTTGGGCAGGTGCCCTCTCCAGTACTGCCATCAGGCCCTATCTCAGGGTCTCCGTCTGTTGCCACTGGGCTTGCATCATTATCTAGAAGAACTGCATCATCTGGGGCTGTCCCTCCGATGGTGGCATCTGAGGTGGAAACGGTGGAGGTGGTGGAAGTGGTACCTCCGGCTGTCTCCTTGGTGTCTCCTCGAGTGTCGGCCTCTCGAATTGCGGTATCGGTGTCGCCCTCGAGGTCTGTCCCTCAAAGTACTGCCTCGGGACCGTCTGTGATGTCTGGCCCTCTGGCTGCTGCGTCCCTTCGTCGGGAGAGACCTGATGCCAGTGCATCAACGGGGCCTAGGGGATCCTGTGCCTCTGGCTGTGGCAGCTCTCTAGGTGGTCCCTGAGTCGTATCCTCCCTCGGTGCTGCAGGTGACACTATGGCACCAAGTATCTCACGTCTGCTACGAATGTTCATCTCGCTGTAAGAGACAGAATTTCATTAAAAGAGTACAGAATCAATCAAACAGGATGCAGATATTTTAAAGTACGGAAGAGGTTCAAAGGCGTAATCAAGTGGATGAGACCTAGTAATTTTTATCCTATTGCAGGCTCGCTGGGCACGTTACCATACTACAAGCGATAAACATTTGTTGTTACAGACCTGCATGGGCCACCACTAAAACTATGTCACACCCCAGTCCCAAAATATGGAACCAGGCCACGTGGTATTGGCCAGCTGACACATCTCCGAGGATATCCTAATTTAATGGATCCTGGCGAAGCGTGCTACGCTGTCCTAAATCTAACAAGTCTAATATCAACAACAGGCAGTGTCTAATCTCATCCATAAACAACAAGTAAATACTGAAATGAAAGACTGGAATATAAGGACATAGTCGAATGACATAGTACAACTGAAATATGTCTGGTAGGAACAAACCCACAACAAATGTTGGAGATAAAGTACTGATAGTCTGAAATAAGAGTACTGATAATAAGAGTGACTGAAACAACTGCTAACTAGGTAATAAGCTCCAGTCATAGGCGAAAGGCCTACCAAGATAATCAGGAGTACTCTGATGGTAAAACCTCCAGCTCCTCATCAAGAGCAAACCTTGTCTCCACACCTGGCCCGTACACGGTGGGGTAATAGGCCTCGTCTAGATCTGGAAGATAACCAGGTCCTCAAAGGGACGTAACAAGATACAATATGCATGCCAGATATAGTACTGAATAAAAGTAAAGAGGGTGTGCTAACCATCTAAGTGAATGCAATGTAAGGACAACCTCGAAACGTATAAGTAGGTGTAGGCATAACGTCCAACGTCCTCTAGAGTGTGGTATCTGCAACGTCCATTATTCCGAGGAATGAGGTATCTGTATATATATAACATCCAACACTCTAAGGGACGTAGTATCTGCAATGTATATACGCCCGTAACACTCCGTAGAGCGCGGTGTCTGAATATAGGAAGTCACCGGGTCTGTGGTCCCTCTGGATACCACGGAGTCCGATGGGTGTATCCCATACGTTTATCAGTTGTCCTTCCCGTCCAATATAGATATGCAAGTCGAATATACGATGTGAGTGTACCGTATCTATATGCCAATTCTCATCTAACTATAATGCTCTAGAATACAGGCTAGTCCGGGATGCATGTCGTACGTACCGATAGCAAATCGGGTACGCGGACCCGCATCCCAATATGAATGTACCATCGAGATACGTGTAAGTGTCACGGTCTAGGAAGATATCAAAATATCCTCACAGTAGTAGGAGAGTCAGCTAACAACTAGGTCAAGTACACTACTCATCGACACATTGTCGATTGCACCTGAGTCAATCTCGGACGCGCACAGTTTTATGTATATTTGCAGCATTTATCATTTAATTTTAAGTAGTAAATCAGCAAGTTATACTTGCCTGTCCCGGGTAGCTGCGAAATCCAAAGTCCTGCTCTTGATGCCTCGGTGGTACTGTCCAGCAGTCCTATATATGATATAATAATGACAATACTAGTCGCTACAATAGCACGACTAAGACACACTGCTTGTATCTACAGCTGACACAGGGTATGGACTGTATATATATATAGCTATATCAAATATATATATATAAATATACTAAATTATAAATAAATATATTCAGATAATATGTAGGTTTAATAGTACAAAGAAATAGTACTTAGGTATTATTAGAAATACACTAATAATTATGTTCATATATATATATATATATATATATATATATATATATATATATATATATATATATATATATATATATATATATATATAATACCATATTTATAACTTAATACATAGACCCATATATTACCATATATTTATATGAACAAGTACACAACATAAAATACTTATATAATTACATATTCTCATTTTATATTCTAATATTTTTAAATACACAAAATATGTACACATTTATATACACATATATACATATTAATATACACAAATAATGAAATGTATATTAAGAATACACACACACACACACACACACACACACACACACACATATATATATATATATATATATATATATATATATATATATATATATATATATATATATATATATATATATATATATATATATATATATATATATATATACATATACATACTAGAGGTTTAATACGTATAAGTATTTAATATATAATATATATTACATATAATATACTTAATCCCAGAAAATATATTTAAACACAATATATATTATATATTTAATATTCTTCATATATTAAAAATATACATACATACATACATACATGCTACATATGTATAAGTTTTTAATATGAATATATAATATAAAAATAGTATTAGTTTTCATATATAATACAAAATCACAGAAATTACATATTTATACTATGATTTATATTAAATATATAATATTTTCGTATAATACAATATACATACATACATATATATACTTATATATATATATATATATATATATATATATATATATATATATATATATATATATATATATATATACATATATACGCATAGGTATTTATACACGTACAAAAAAATACATATTTATAATCCCATTATATATAATACTAATTACAATAAATATATATTTATAATACAGTATTTATACAGGAGGTATATATATACATATATACTTTATAATACAGAAAATACTAATTAATATACTGAATACGTATAAAATACTTAAACTAACCCAACACTAGTATATAGAACATTGCACATTGAAATTCACCTAAAAATACAGATAATAATACATAAAATATTATACCAGATCGACGATCGGGTCGAGGGCTTCCCGGTGGCTGGCCGTCGACAGCGGGGGTGGCCGGACGGAGCTCCGGCGAAGCTCAGGAAGTCGTCGGCTGCTACAGCACGGTATGGGCTCGTCGACGCTGCGGGGTCGATGGCGGCCAGGGGCGTCGTCGACCGGCGCTGGAAGTCGAAGGGAAGGGAGGTGGTTGACTGGGGAGGAGGTAGGCCAAGTACGGTACCGGTTCACCGGTGGCGAAGTGGGAAGTCTTCGGGGGGTCGCCTGTCAGTGTGGGGAGGAGTGGCCCGGGTTGAGGACGGCGGGGAGTGCGGCGGCTGTGGACGGTGCCGTGGTCGGGGACGGTGGTGGTAGGTAGGGGGGAGGTCGGTGAAGGTGTCTAGGTCGGTGCGGGGGTCGCCGGACGTGGTGGCTGGCCGGGAGGAGGCGGCGGGTGGCTCGGGCAAGGGTCGGCTGTGTGTGGGGGAGTTTAGTGAGAATAAGGTTTTTCTCTTTGGTTTTTGGGTTTGTGTGCCAATACAAGTGATGTAACTTAATGTATAAGTAGGAGAGAGAGTGGGGGGGCTGCCTAGGGATTAGGGCCGGCTGGACATTATTTTTGGGGAGTTGGGGATGTCCATCATGATGAGGGGAGGGCTAGGATTAAATGTAATTCAAACGTAGGGTCATGATGGGTTCTCCAAAAAGTAAGGTAAGTACATGAAAATGGAGGGAAAAATTATGATGGAGAATGGTTAGGGAATGACAATTTCTTTCTTCATGAGGTTGGGCCAATGAGGGGGGGCACCTCATTGCAATTTTGCACAAAGGCCCCTGGTTAAATTGGAAATTGTACAGATTCTAAAATTGGGGATTTGATGTAAACAAACACCATGTTTGGTGTTCTACATTGGGCTAGGATGGTGTATGGTGTTTTGTATGAGGCTTTTGGGTGTGGGTGTGGGTTTGGGTTGGAGTTGGGTCTAATTCAACTGAGGTTAGATCAACACATTAATTAATTAATAATTAATGTATCGGGTGTCTCTAATTTAATTTAATAAAAACCGGAGGTCTAAATTGGGTTGGACAAGGGTCATTAGTGTGGTAGGCTCAGTGTACAATAATGTCATGATCTGGGTTGGTCAAATCGGGTCGAGGTTGAGGTCTCAATTTCGATTGGAACATATAACGAACGTAATTTCGCAATTTATTTAAATTGCGAACGGACGTTTGTAACGAATTTTGTGCGACTAAAATCAGGCACGAAAATCAGTATCCGGGTTTTGTTCTAGGTTCAATATGATAGGTTAGCATGTCTAAGCCAGGTATGTGGAAATTATTTTAGGGTAACAGCTAGGGTAGTATCCTAAAACAACAAATCATTGCACAGGTATTATAATACTATATAATAAATCTTAATTATATCTAGTTAACCCTAATTAGGCTATTTGAATTAATTAACCCTAATTTCTGGTCGAGGGGGTTTACAGCTTACCTTCGGGTCAGAGTAAATGTTACTCCCTTCCGAGTTAGCTGAGTTAGAGGTGAGGCAATTTTTGCAAAATCTTGTATAAATCTCCGGTAGTAGCCCGCCAGACCAAGGAAACTCCGTATATCGCTAGCTGACTCAGGTTGTTTCCACTGCACAATGGCTTCTATTTTTTTTGGATCTACTGAGACACCGTTGCAGAAATAATATGACCTAGAAAGGATATGTTATCCAAGCAGAACTCGCATTTACTTCGCTTGGCATACAACTTATTGTCTCGAAGGGTCTAAAGCACCATCCGCAGGTGTCCTGTGTGTTCATCCCTAGTCTTCGAGTACACCAAGATGTCGTCTATAAAAACGACTACAAATTTATCGAGAAAGGGTCAAAATACTCGATTCATCAAATCCATAAAGGCATCAGATGTGTTCATCAGTCCAAACGGCATAACGGAAAACTTGTAGTCCCGTAACGGTTTCGAAATACAGTCTTTGGCATATCTTCTGGCTTAATCTTCAGCTGGTTGTAGCCCGAGCAAAGATCAATTTTTGAGAACACCGCTGTCCCTTGCAGCTGATCAAACAGGTCATCTATCCTTGGCAGAGGATACTTGTTTCTGATGGTGATCTTGTTCAACTCCCGATAATCGATACAGAGGCGTAGAATTCCATCATTCTTCTTCACGAAGAGCACAGGCGTTCCCCAAGGAGAGACGCTCGGACAGATGAACCCATGATCCAATAACTCTTGCAATTGGCACTTTAACTCTTTCAGTTCAGCAGGAGCCATTATATACGGAGGCTTAGAGATCGGCTGTGTATTCGGGAAGGTGTCTATAGTAAATTCGATCTCTCGGTCTGGTGGCATGTCGGATAGTTCACTCGAAAATACATCAGGGAACTCTGCCTCAACAGAAGAAGACTCGACATTTGCGTAGTCCTGCTGTGTGTCCCGAATTGATGCTAGGAATCCCTCGCAGCCTGAGTGTAGCATTCGTCGAGCAGATGTCGCAGAAATCACCATGCAGGACCTGGTCGCATCAGTTGCTGGACTACTCGTGTAGCAGAATTCGGCTTCTCCAAGCAGGCGGAAGATGACTCGTTTCTCTGCACACTCAATAGTTGCCAAGCAGGCGCTGAGCCAATCCATTCCCAAAATAATATCATAGTCCCTAACATCTAGAACTAAAATATCAAGCGATAGCTTCCTTCCTCCAATACAGACGTAACCACCTTGGCATACTGAACGGACAGGTATTTTCGTGCCTGACGGTGTGCTAACACTAAGGTCTAGATACAACGGAGTCATTTCTATATTGTTTTCTACGACAAAATTTGTGGAAATAAAACTATGCGTTATACCAGAATCAAATAGCACACATGCAGGTATGTTATTAAAAAGCAATATACCTGACACAACGGTGTCTGAAGCCAGAGCTTCCTCTCGTGTCATTGTGTAGACCCGACCTTGAGCTTGGCGACGCTCTTGTTGAGGCACAGCTCAATTGGCCTGAGGTGAATTAGCCTGATTTGGATGTTGTAGGGGACGGTGAGAAGAGCACGGACAGTCATTTATCGTATGGTTTGGATCACCACATACCAAGCATAGCCCGATCTTCTTGCGACAGTCTTTCTCGGTGTGCCCCTATTTTTTGCAGTAATGACAACGTTGCCCCTGATTTTTTATTTGACGCTCGTCGTGGTTTGGACGCTTTGTAGCATTGTTTCCTCTTTTGTTGCTTTGGCATTTGTGATTGGAGGTATGCACAGTGCCGGTAAACGTGAGGATGCTGCGGTTCAAGAGAAAGGGCGTGGTTGAGAACTTCCCGCATCGTCTAGTACTGGGGAACGACTATGTGTGCGTGGATGGTAGGACGCAGACCTCCTTCGAATCTTCTGGCATGACTCCCTGCATCAGGTAAATAGGAACTGGCAAATTTGGCGAGCCGGTTAAATTCGGCGGAATACTGCTTTACCTCATGCTTCCTTGGCGTAATTGCACAAACTCGTTCTCCTTCTGACGACGTACGGGAGGGGATATAAACTCCTCTTCGAATGCGCCACGGAAAGTAGCCCATGCAATGGTCTCCTCATCATCGTCTGTTGGAAGAGATCGTCGATGCACGTTCCACCAGTCGTGTGTATTCAAACGGAGCTGAAGTTGAGCACACGCAATGTGCTTCTACTCGGGCACCTCCAGGAGTTTGAAGTGATCCTCCAGTTCGGCCAGCCAATCTAGAGCCGCTATCGGATCCTCAGTCCCTTTGAAGGGTATGCTACAGACTTTCTTGAATTTGCCAAAGTCGAAGGCAGTCACATCCTTCTTCCTTGGAGTCTGAGGTGTCTCAAATTCAAGTGTTGGTTGCTCCACCGGAGTCGCCGCTGTTGCTGTTGACTGGTTGGAGGCCAAGGTCTAAACAATCTGCTGCTGGGTATCTACCTGCTTTTGCTGGACTGAGAACCGGGCTTCTATTTGGTCTTGAAACTGGTTCTGTCTCTCCTCCGCTCGCTTATCAGCCCGTTCATAACGAGCCTCCTCCCTTTGTTGGTTTGCCTCTAATATCTGCATCATTTGCTCAATAGGGTCAATACGAGACATGGCTCTCTGACTCCGAGAACTTTCTGAAGTGCCAGAACTACTTTCTTGGGCTTGTGTCTCGCCCGGTGCTTGCGCTGAGGATTGCGCTTGTGCCATTCCTTCAAAAGAAGGTAAATTACATCAGGTTCATAATATATTATGGACTCATTGTATGAATGAATCTCATTTTGGCCTAACGAGTTCAAGAGTTCACACAGGAATTGATCGTTAAAGGAAATTTTCCAGTACGAGGGTCAAAGGAACTTGAAGCAGTGCTCTGATACCAATATGTCACATCCCGATTCTGTGGAATCGATAGTCGTCCCCCGGGTATGACTTCGTGCGGGCCTAGGTTGTGCACCGCACAAGGCTAAGATATTTTGCATAGCAAGCACATATTCAGAGTACGCAGATAAATTGAAACACAAAGTTGAAACATGGAAAAGTTCTCTTTATTGATATAAATATCTATTACAAACTCTTGAACGAGTCATAAGGGTTACCGCACGGGCTTGCAAAATGTTGACACAAAATGAGATAGTTATCCTTTACATTACATCCTTTACTAAACTTCAAAATGTAAGACCTCCTGGCGGGATAATGGCTTTCCCTCGGAGCTGCATTGAGTTTGGGTTGCTGGCTCCTTTCTTCAAAATGCTTAAAAAGTTGGCACGATCAAGATGCGCCTACAGCTGGACTGGATTGGGGGGATGACTTTGGCTCATCGCTCGGATCTGCTTAGTGCGGGAAACCTATTTTAACGAGGGTCAGTACATCGAAATGTACTGGTGAAGGCAAGCTAACCCAACTATACCAATCAAAATATTGTTTAAATGGAGCATGCATATTATTTTTGGTCTTTCTATCTTGTCTTGGTTAATTTACAAGCAAATAGTATATATATATAAATACTGAAATGAACTTGCCACCGTTCGGTGACTTTTACCTGTCCGTCTGAACCACCTGCACAATACTTACCATGTCCTTTCCTACCACGAAGAGACAAGTTAGCTTGCAACAGGTTAAAATATACGAGGGGATCATTGGCATGATGCATAAAGGACGGTTCTAGTCTGGGCCAGAATGACATGCAACGCAAGGATCAGGGCATCACAGGCCATTCCGTCCGATGCAGGAGACTATCAGGAGTTCTGTCTGGATTGGATCAGTGCCAGTGCCCCAGCGACCGTCCGCAGGAACTATGACCTTGTGCACAAGTTGTCCGTGATCAAACAACATCTATTTTAAGTTTATCGATTGATGTAGTGAGGCAATAAAATCATGAGACAAGTAGCTTTATATGATTCATTTTGTAAATTCTCCCTGATCAATTGTTGCATTGCAGGATAAGTTCTATACATAGCACAAATTTAAAGGAGTAATCATTCTAACTTGTATTTATCCATATAATGAACATCCTAAACGAACAAGCATGCAAATGAGTAACCGTTCACAAGTTTGAGTGATAAGCATAATAATCCAAGTCTATTCCTTTTTATCTTGACATCTTTTAGTTATTACTTGGTATCGTTTGATCGAGGCAAGCAAGAATACAAGATTTTTGATGTGAAGAATAGAAAAAGGGCCAACTGAATCGAATATAAGCCACTCACTAGTTGTATTAGAAGGGAGAAGGAAAGAGGTGCTTCAGGACTCCGCTCGAGCGTCGTCTACCGTCCGTTCACCTGCATTGCCACGAACAACTGATCAATACCTCTTCCACTCTCTCTAATATCAGAATTGAAGTGCAGTTCAACGAACAAAAATAATGAAATCCATCGAAACCGTTCAAGAAAATGCAAGCAAATCCGAAAACCAACTCAAGGCATGAAAGCAACAAGCGACAGTGAAAACTAGGCAACAAAAGATGCAGCGGAGAGGTCCCTCCTGACTCTGCCGCTAAGTCGATCCTGGGGGCACGGTCCACTGATTATGGAAATCAATTCCGAAGAAACAAAATCATAACGAGGATGAGTTCTTGATTTAATTTACCCCAATCGAACGATACCGTCTTGTATTTCTTAGTCGCGCTCCCCGAATAGGGGGAACGGGGCACCACACGACACACACAATCTGGTACCATGCCACAATGATCCATCCTCTGTAATACTAAAGTTCTCTGCCAATCTCATCCGGACATGCACCCTGATGCTCCTAAGATACTCATCCTCGAACTGTGCGGCTCTGATCCGGTCCATCAATTCTGACTGTACATGAATTCCCCATATCTGTGCCACCACTCCAGGAACTAATACCTCAATACCCATGCTAACAAGATCGGCCAATAAGTGCATCTCCTTCGTCATGTACATAGCCATAGGATACCTACTCAAGGCATCAGCGACTACATTGGCCTTCCCTGGATGGTACTGCAAAAAAATATCAAAGTCCTTTATCAACTCCAACCATCGCCGCTGCCTCATGTTGAGCTCTTTCTGTGTAAACACATACTTCAAGATCTTGTGGTCTGTAAAGATCTCCACACGCTCTCCGTACAAGTAGTGTTTACATAGCTTTAGAGCAAAGATGACTTCTGCCAACTCCAAGTCATGGGTAGGGTAATTCTTCTGATGTGAGCACAATTGCCTGGATGCATAAGCAATCACCTTCTCGTTCTGCTGCAATACACATCCCAAACCCTTACCTGAAGCATCACTGTATATAAAAAATTCTCATGTTCCAGATGGCAACGTCAATACTAGATCTGTAGTCAACCTCTTCTTCAGCTCCTCAAAAGTGACCTGACATTCCTCTATCCAAACAAACTCTACGTCCTTAGCTGGTCAGCCTAGTCATCGGATCTGTAATATGGAAAAGTCATGAACAAATCTCTAGTAATAGTCTGCCAATCCAAGAAAACTCCTTATCTCTGCCACTGAACTCGGGGTAGACCATAACTCAACTGCTAAAATCTTCTTCGGGTCTACTGAGATCCCGTCTCCTATAATCACATGTCCGAGGAATTCAACCTTATCAAGGAAGAACTCACACTTTGAAATCTTGCCATACAACTTCTCCTTCTTGAGAGTCTCCAGAACTATCCTCAGGTTCTTCTCTCATACTCCTCTGGGGTCTTCGAATATATCAATATTTTATCAATAAAGACCAAAATAAACTGATCCAAGTACTGATGAAATACCTTATTTATCATGTTCATGAATACTATCGGGGGATTAGTCAAACCAAACGGCATCACCAAGAACTCAAATTGCCCATACCGAGTCCTAAAAGATGTCTTCAGAATATCTTTCTTCTTCACTTTCACCTAGTGGTACCCCGACCTCAAGTCTATCTTCGAGAATAACTTCTCTCCACTCAACTAATCAAACATATCATCAATCCATGACAACGAATATTTATTCTTGATAGTAAAGTTGTTGAGAGCCCTGTAGTCGATACATATACGTACCGACCCATCCTTCTTCGATAAAAATAATACCGGATCACCCAACGATGATGAACTGGAGCAGATAAATCCCTTGTCCTGCAACTCATCCACCTACTTCTTTAACTCTACCAGTTCGCTGTTGTTCACCCTATAGACGTGCTATGATATTGGCTATGCATCTGGAACTAAGTCTATAGAGAAATCCACATCTCTATCTAGAGGAAACCCTGGGAATTCCTCCAGAAAGACGTCCATATACTCTACAATCAATAGATGTGGCAGCTCATGCTCTTCCACCATAGCTCCACAGAAGTCTCCCTCGCTTCGCTCTACTGCTCCTCTGACGAACTTAAACTCTGGCTCTCCTGGCATCTAAAACAAAACTCTACCTCCATAACAATCGATACTAGCATGATGCCTACTCAACCAATCAATCTCGAGTATTATTTCATAGCTCAAAAGTGGTATTACGACTAGCCACGCGCTTAACTCTCGGCCTACCAAGGTGACTCTCCGGTCCTTGCAAACATCACTGACCAGGATAATGCCACCCCCAGTCGTGATCTTGCAAGTTGTCGCCAACGTTTCCATCTTAAGATAAAGCTTCAAAGCAAAAGATATAGATACGAAACTATATGAAGCACCAGAATCAAATAAAGCATGAGATAGAAAATAATCAAGATAGACTAAACCTGAAATGACATCTCTAACTGAATCCTCCTCCTCGACGGTCAAGGCAAAAGCTCGCCCTTGCTGCGCACCTCTCAGCTGGTGTCGGTACCGTACTAACCTCTACTGCTGTGTCGGCAATGAAGGTCCTCTCTGCTGTCCTGCTGGTGGTCTCGCTGGTTCTCTCTGTGCCTGGGCCCTGCCCTGAGCTGGACAAGCTAGAGCCCTAGGACAAGCCCTCAACTGGTGGTCACCTGATCCGTAGAACAAATACTGGCCCAATCTTATCCTGCAGCATCCCATCCATGTCTCGGCTTCTTACAGAATGGATAAGGAATAGCTGGCCTCTAGATCTGGTACGCCTGTTGCACCAGTGATCTAGGTGTTACGGGGAACTGCTGCCATGGCTGCTGGAAGTGTCTCTGATGCTGCTACTGAAAGTGAGGCCGCTTTGCTAGCCCTGCACTTCTATTAGCTCCTAAGGGATCTCTCATCCTCTTAGAGCCAAGCTCCAAATTATCCTCTGCCTGTTGTGTCTGTGCTAGGATCTCCTCAAATGTAGTGGTACAATGACCGCTAGCATAGGATTTAATCTCCCTGTTTAGACCCTTTCTGAATTTTCGGGCCTTCCTCCGGGTATTCTGGCCCTCCATAAAGTGACCCAATCTACAAAACTCTGTCACATACTAGTCCACCATCATTTTTCCCTGGACGAGATACTAAAACTGGCTCTCTAGAGATGTCAGATCCACATCTGGGAAGAACTTTTCCTTGAAGAGCTCTTTAAAATTTTTACAAGTAAGTCCCGACTCTGAGATCCTGGGATCCATCCTGAACCAAGTCAATGCGATGTCAAACATCATGCTCCATGCTGCCTCTACCAGTAGGCTATCGAGAATCTGCGCCAGCTACAAGTTTCTCTCAATGTCGTTTATCTAATCATCAGCATAAATAATCCCCTCGGTGCTTTTGAAGTCCTTCGACCCCATCCTCTTGAAGTCTATGATAGTCCCCGGCCTCGGGTGTTGCAGGATGAACTGAGGTGGTCCCTTCTGTGGCTGGACTAAGGTGACTCTTTCTACTGTAGCGATTACAAGATGGCAGGCATTATCAATGCCCTACCTCATAACCTTTGACTGGCACTGGTGGGCCTCTGCCTGGGCTCGCTGTGCCTCCATCATCGGCTGAAAGGGCACAAATACCTGCGTCGGATCAACTATGGGTGGTGGAGGTGGAAGCTCCTCTGAGACTGTCGGTACTATCCTCCGTACCAGAGGTAGAATACCCCCGAAAGCTACTGCAGAAACGTCCACCTGAACCGGTAAAGCAGACCTTTGAACTGAAGCTATTGGAGAATTGTCTACTGGTGCTGCCCTAAGAGGCGACGAAGTGACCGAAATCGCTGACACTGCGCCTGAGCGCTGGGAACACATCTTCGACGGTATCCTGAAGATATATTGAAAAAATGAATCAATATTGAGTAAGATACGATATCATCAATGAATGACAGATTTATTCAAAGTAAAGCAAGCATTCAAGTAGATAAGGATAGCAAAACAGATATATTAAAATATTTTCTAGTTGTGATTGAGTATACTCTCAGCTTATATCCTATATCCTAAAGCAGGCTCGTAGCAGTATCTCAGACTTAGATTACTACTACGATATCGTACTTGTTGCAAATCTGGACCTGCATGTGCCACTACTAAAATTGTGTCATGACCCGCACCCGGTGTAGGGGTACGAGTTCGTGAACAACACCCATCCTACACCGCAACATTGGCAATAAAACCTTGTATGGGTCAATATAACTATCTACATATCTTATACAATATATATACGGTACCTGTCAATGTTATCTCAACTCCAAATGGAGGAATAATATGGTATATAATAATAGTAAATAATACTCAATCAGAAAATAAAACTAAAGGAGGATGAAAACACGATATAGAATAAAAGAGAGGAAATAAGAGTCACAATACATCCACAAATCCAAAACCATAAGTCTAGACATAGCCACTCCCAAAATAATATATACATGTCATGACTCTGGAAATGAGACTAATACAATGTCCAAAAATATAACTAAGACTCCTTAGACACTGGCACTAGGTCCTCCCGCTCAAGGGGAGAATCCTCTAATGGTTCGCCATCCTGCGGTACGTAATAAGTGGGACACTGATCCATAAGCCAATCATCTAAAAAATATATCCAATCAAGATTGGAGCGAAGTACATACCTCTAAAAATAGTTCCAAATACATAAAGAGCATATATAATAAGCAATAGAAAAGGATACAAGATAAGTAGCAATAGGAAATGATAATAAACTAGAGTAAATAGGTGAAGTACTGGAATAAAGAACCTGCAATATGAATAACTGCAAGTAATGGAAATAGATAACAATAGCTAATGTGCCATAGAGTACAAGTTCATTATGTGATCGGTTTGGGTTGAACACTAATACAATATGGTAACTCGATTAGACGTGTGATATGTAATCGACATGTACACAAATACACTTGGGCTTGATCACATAACCAACTCCTACTTCCCCATCCCCAACCAATACCTATGGATCCAATCACGATACATTACAAACACGAATATGAATATACTGAACATGAACAGTGTGTGAACATGGAGTACACGATAATCAATACCCGATACACATAGTAAAATATATGTGAAGGAGTACCCACTGAATACGGTAGGGGATAACATCCCATGACAGGATCCATTTAGTACCAGTCCGTGTGCCACTGTGTCGGAATTAAGTAAATAGTTCTAGAACATGTGATATATACACTATCATGACTGAAAACTAACAGAGAGATATACTCGTCTCAGGTCCCAATCAAAGGTGTCTCTCGATGCCCAAGCTGGTGTCATACAACTCTATTTAGGAAACATTATATCAATTGGTGTAATAAAGTGATAAAATGCTAGAATGAGCTAAAACATAATGTTCTAGGTCAATGCTAGGTCATACACCAATTTCTAGGTCCAAGCTAAGGTTATTAGCCTATATTGGCCACTAACTAGCTAATACTAGCTTGTACTAGCTATACTAGGTATTACCTAGGTTTCGAAGTGATACCCTAACTAATATTAATAACCTAATCACTGACATCTAACTGATATGCTAGTATACTAATCCTATCTTAACCCTATATAATAACCTTATATTGCTATCCACTATAAACTAACTTGTATCCAATATCCTAATTGGCATTACCCCTATACTAACTAATTAACTAACTAAAATCCAACTACTAATGATAGCTTAACTATCATAACACTACTTTCTAATATATAACACTATCAGTTATATATATAACTGATACCAATAACTCAAACCTTAATAATTATTTACTAACTGATATAACTAGTAACTGATACTAACACTAATTTATTTAACTGACATACTAACATAACACGCTAACCATTAGCTAACACTAAAACCACTAGCACTAATACCTATTGCTGATACCTATCTGATACACCCATTAGTGCAACCCTATACTGTACCACAAATACTTGAATCAATCTCTTACTTCAACTGAGAACACTATATACTAACTCAATCCTAACTGGTACATACATCAGTGTACAACTCAACACACCCTAGTCCCCAGGTCCTTACTGGATAGCCCCAATCAACTGATACTTCTACTAGATACATTGTTGCATAACAGTTACGTATTCACTGAACTTCCCTCCTCCTCTTCTCATTATTGCTATAACAGACCCCCCTAATGCCTGCACCACTTCCTACCCATGTGTAGATACTCGACTCCATCTATCATAGTAGTGCCAAGGGCACTGCCTACTGCTACTTCTACCTTCTTCATATTCTTACTGACCAACATTGCCCCCTACACTGACTACCCAAGCACACAGCAGCAAGAGCAATTGCTACCAGTCTTCATTCACATTGCAAGTGAGCCCAACTTCTCATCTGCACAATTGTAATATCCCCCATTAGGTACAGCAACCCGACATCAACTGTAACTCCACACTGACACACTACCAACCTTGAACCAGGTGCACACTGATAGTTCACATCTATGCACAGAAGCACACACTCCACTCTTAACTGCTCACATGGACTCTTCTCCTCTCAACACATATGAGTACACTCACACTCTAGTGTAGGTACATCTAAAAATCTATATATATATATATAGACACAATTAGAAACATATATATATATATATATATATATATATATATATATATATATATATATATATATATATATATATATATAATTATTAGATCAAACACTAGATGTGCAATATCCCATACACTATGATACACTCCCAATTGAGAAGCCAAAACCCAATTCCTCCATAATAATCCTATATACATATATAATACATCATAATATAACTAAAGTAACTTGTTCAAATAAGAATTGAGGAGTAATTGCACAAAATATCCAAATTAAAGATCCGTATCACACCGTATCGTAATATACCATGATACGGCCTACACGTATCCATTTGTGGACACGTACCTAGTCCCACAACCCTGATCTAAGTCTAATATGACTAAATTAGCATCATAACACACACTTGATATGCCAATCTCGTAATTTCCCTAAAATACACACAAAAACTATGTAGAATTCTCTATCCACAACCAATTACCGTAGAACTTGTTCCTATTGGTAGCCCTATTCCATGGGGTGGTTCCTAATGGTCAAAATGCATGATTTAGGAGTTATAATGAAGAGGAATTCAGAATTCTCTATCTTGGAGATGGATTTCTAATGAAAAGCATAATGGACACGATCTTTCCACCCAAGCTCTTCTCCTTATGCTCTTTGCTACTCCAAGCTCCAAAGCTTCCTGAGGAATGAAAATGATAGGGAATGAGGGTGAAATGAAGTTCAATTAATGGAGAAAATGAGGGGAATTAGGGATCTTGAATTTGGGATCTAAAATGAATTCAAATAAGGAGGAGAGAGAGGAGACCCCTTTTAAAATGGCCGCCCCCCTTCCCCCTTCTCTAAGTCACCTCCAAAAGTCCAAGTTGCCCCTACATGGTGAATTATGGGAAATAATTAGGGATGGATATTTTGGAAAAAAATTACACTAATAAAAATTAGCCTAATTCTCCTAATTAATTAGTGGGAATAGGTTTCATTAGGCTTGGTTCATGTTGGGCTCACAAGTTGTTATGACAAATTCTAATTGGGTTCACATGTGTCAAGTCTAACTATTGGTTAGCCCACCAACTATAATTAAAATATAGCACAACTAAAAATATTAATATAGCATAATAATTAATTATTAAATCACTAAAATAATATAACTATGCTAAATAACTAAATTACCCCTATTTGGAAAAGTGGGGGTGACAAACCGCCCCAGAACCAGAATACGGGAGACCGGAGGGGGACAAAGCCCGCTACTTACACCAAAGTACTCAATACTCCGAGATATGGTCACGGCTGTCTAGACATATGAGGGTTTTACTCTATAATCCAACCGTCATTTCTGGGTCAAGGGTCCTAGGTGTCTCAATCTCAAGCAAGCAACAAGTTACAAAAGGTATAATCAACAAACATATAATCGTAAGGCGTCTCAAACTATACATACATAGATCATCATAAAACTAGTTACAAAATAAAGAACTAGCAAGAGTACAATATATTACATGATCCGCTCTAGCTATAGTCTTGAATATGCTTTATATGTAGGCCCGCAGGATAGAATGCCATATTCCAAAATACGAGCTAAACACATGCTCGGTGGCTAACGCCTTAAAGGTATAAATACAAGATCAAGTGGGTGATGAAGAAGAAACATTCATGTCCTCGGGTGCTCCTCGTGTTCACCATCTTGAGGCAAAAAGTACAAAAGATCCTGTGGTCCTGCTCCGAAATTTGCTCCTCACGAGGGCCCATATATATATATAGGGGCAATATATATATATATATATATATATATATATATATATATATATATATATATATATGTGTGTGTGTGTGTGTGTGTGTGTGTGTGTGTGTGTGTGTGTGTGTGTGTGTGTGTGTGTGTGTCGAAGCCCCTCCCCCTGCACCATTGGATCGTAGGGCCCACACGATCTAACGGTGGGGAGCGACGGGGCTCCAGCGGGGCTCCGAATCGGCTCCATATATATATATATATATAATGCTATTCCACCCTCCAAACAATCTTTCCTTATGTGGCAACTGACATAAAAAATTTTAAAATTAAAATTAAAATTAAAATTAAAATTAAAATTAAAATTAAAATTAAAATTAAAATTAAAATTAAAATTAAAATTAAAATTAAAATTAAAATTAAAATTAAAATTAAAATTAAAATTAAAATTAAAATTAACATTAATATCAAAATTAACCTTAATATTAACATTAATATTAATATTAATATTAAAACTAACATTGATATTAATATTTTAAGAAAATGGATAAGTAATTTTTTTGGTTAAATTTTTTATGACAGATGTGATGTTAGATGACACATAATATTATTTAACATGTCACGTCAGTTGTCATAAGGAGGGATGGTTTGGAGGAACAATTTGGAAGTACGAATAACATTACTCATTTATGTAGAGATATCGTTGAATGATAGATAGATAGATAGATAGATAGATAGATGGAAAGAGAAGAGAAGAGATGAGAAGAGAAGGTTACTATTAATAGTAGTAATAGAAGGTTGGAGACAAATCAAAAAATTTGTTGTACCGATAATAATTTTATATTAATTAATTATAAAGATAGAGGTTTAAAAAAAATTGAAAATCTGATACATATCGCCAACCCAAATGGAAAAATTTTGGAGAATCCAAAATATGGATGGGAACACATGGATTTTTGCCAACTGATTTGGCAAAAATATGCTCCATCCGGTCGGGGGTGGGTGGGTGGGTTTAAGTGGGTGGTTTTGTATTGGTTTGTGTTCGATTTAAATGTGGTTTAGTCAATGATCGGCTTAAATGTGGGTTTAAATGTGGGTAGTTCGGTGGTTGGTTTAATAAGGTTGGTGGGTGTTGGTGGGTTCTTAGTATAAGGAGAGGGAGGGAGAAAGAAATGATGCAGGAAGTCAAGAAAAAGAATAAGCAGAGAAGAGAAGAGAAGGAGGAAGTAAGTAGAGAAGAAAAAAGAAGAGAAGAGAAAAGAAGGAGAAAGAGCCTACAGTTTGTAATATTTTTAATTATAATTATAATCATATCATTATAGTAACGATTACTATTTTAACTATTATAATTGTAATCCTCATGATAGTAGCCATGCTAACACTAAATATTTGATTACATATTTTAATACTAAGTATTAAATATTACATATGGGTACCCAAAATGATGGACGTATTCCGGGAGGGCCTACCACAGAAATGATTATCCAGCTACGTAAGTCGCACATTTCTAGTTTAGTAGTTTCTATACAGGTATATTAAAATTGAATTATTTTAGTCAATATAATTTATATTTTTTACATGTCTAATAATAACGTTGTTTATATATCTCATATATAATAATACGATTATCCTGATACGTTTCGAGCACAAGAGCATGTCGCATGGCTTTTTGAGGATGACGTTGGGTACTGGATGTTAACTGAAGAACAACATAGTATGATGAACGTATTTTGTTTTGATCATATTGATCAGATATATTTTCTACGTTACGACAAAGACTTGATCTTCAGTTTAGTTGAGCGGTGGTGGCCCGGAAGAAATACCTTTCAGTTATGTTCGGAGAAATAAACATTTGCTAGTAGATGTGGCAAATATCTTAGGATTACCTATTACGGTTTAACCTATAATATTTGAAAATAAAGAATCATTTTGTGCCGAAACTGTGATTAGGATGTAGTTAGGCGCGGAGCCGCCTACCATATATGGTAAAAAAATTGTGATGCTTTTGTGGCTCTGTCACAACTTTATGTACCTAGATCATATTGGTGAGGAAAAAATCTTAGTGGATGCAAAACGAGTAAGTATAACATTTAATTTTATTATTTATGTAATATATATATTTTTTATTTAGTTTAATTGATATCCTTTTTTATTATATGTTTAGGTTGCTACTTGCACCAGGGCCTACTTACTAGGTCTAATCAACAAATTTTTCTTTCCAAACTCCGGATTTAGGGCAAATTTACGTTTTTTTACATTTTTTGGAAAATTTGACAGAACCTATCTGTCATGCATGGGGAGCTTCTGTGTTGGCATATCTGTATAACTCCATGTCAAATTTTGTGTATTTTACTTCAGTGGATAAAAGACAGAAAAATTTGAATAGATCTATGACATTATTACAGGTATAAAATTTTTATATAATTAAATTTACTAAAGAAATATGTAAACTTACATGATATTTTTTTTCTAGGTTTAGTCCTACGAGCACTTCAGTATCGGTAGGCCAGTCTCTCGTATTTATACCGAATATGGTGTCTTTCCATCAGCTTTACGCTGGATGACGGCTGTAGCTGATCCAACTCGATGTGCTCACAAGGATATCGTAGTATATCGGGGCCAATTCGAATCACTAAGGTTTAACGAGGTAAAAAATTTATAGTCTCTTATATTTTATTTTATTTTATACAGTTAATATGTTTATTATCTTATAATTTTTTGGACATGAAATAGGTAATTTTTTTATCGTACTAGGTTGGGCAGAATCCTCTTGAGTTATAAACAACAGCCTTTGGAATGAGTCTACATAGATTTTTTATAATATTCTACGATAACATCATGTATCATCTAGATGATCGTGTTATGCGACAGTTCTGGATGATATAACACATTCCAGCTGAGCCACCATGTTTCAATCATGGTAAAGGTAATGCAACTACCAGAGCATGAAGATTGATTCCTGGGTGGAATTCTATATTTGAGACACATAAGATAGGATATTTGTCTCAAATGATGTCCTCTATTGATGATATTAAGTTATTCCAAAAGTTCAACAAAATTTACTTCAAAAATTATAAGAAATTATATACTCATAATTTATAATTGTGCAGCCAACGGTGATGATGCATATAGATCTTGGTGGGGAGCTCCTCTAATCAGCAACAGAGCCAACCACTATGAGGAGTTTCGATTCCAACATCGAGCCATAGATGATTATAGTCTCCGTGGCTATTATGATTACGTAGAAGGGCTGATACGTTATTTTATATGAAAATATCTATCTCTGTATTACTTTTATGTCCTCTATTGAATTCTATATAATATTTCAGTTTCCAAATTTAAATACCGCATACCAAAATCATCTAGTGGGTGACCCGTTGCGCACAGCGGTTAGCAAATTTTTGGCGGCTATGCAACGAGGACCGACTCCTCTGAACCCTCCCTTACTTATTCCAGGAGATTATCCTCAGGGTCTTGTTGCACAATGACAAGCACGTCCCCTAGGAATTATACCTCAGTTTGGTATCAGGATGATAGTCTGCCACTACAAGATAACGATGTCCCTCAGTGGGCTAGTGAGGGCACTTCTCAGGCGACGGCTGGTGCGGGCACTACTCATTGGCCTGACTGGGGCACTTCTCAGGCGACGGCCAGTACGGGCACTACTCAGTGGGCTGGTGATGGCACTTCTCATTGTCCTGGCTGGGGCACTTATCAGGCGACGGCCGGTGTGAGAACTACTCAGTGGGCTGGTGAGGGCACTTCTCATTGGCCTGATTGGGGCACTTCTCAGGCGACGGCCGGTGCGGGCACTAATCAGTGGGCCCCCGAGGGATATTCTCAGTGGGATAACTTATTCGTCCCTAAAGTTACCAACTATACGCATATCTTGACAACTCCATCAGCATTGATGCCATTTCAAGTGGAGGACAGTCAAGGAGGTGGTGATGATGCAGCCCCAGAGAATATACGAGAAAAGAGGGACTGACTCAATCTAAGAGAGATTGATCGTCCAAACTATCGGGATTTAGCCAAGAGAGGTCGATAAAATTATTATATCAGTATCAACTTTATTTGAATGTAACTTTCTTCTATTTCAATAAAATTATATATTGATCTCATAAAATAAAACTATTTAAAAATCTACGACAATGCCTTCATTCTCTTGGTTGGTTTTTGTAACGACCCGCTCCGCTCAAGCGGACTGCCGATTCAAAAGGACAAAATTGCACACGATCCGACCCGCTTTGCTCAGCTAGAATGATCATTTGAGGCAAAGCATTTCCCGACTTGGCCCTTCAGGAGTTCTGGTTTAGACTTTCAGAGGCTTGCTCGGAGTATCGCTCGACCGAGGCGAATCATTGCTAAGGTGGGTGGCTACGATGAACTTGTCTTTGCTTAGCCAGCATCCTTAAAATATGGACGTTTCATGCTAGTCTCTAGTTGAATCACCCCATGCATGCTAATAAGAATACAACGCACCTAGCTAAGGGAATAATCCCAACTTGTATTGCTTGTGTTAGAACATGAAAATAAAACTTTGCTTATATATGGACCCTCTCATGCTCCCTTTGCCTTATGCAACTAGACCCCCTATGCCTCGAGTATAATATTATACTCTTCGTAGTGTACCATTCACTTGCTTACACTGCACGTCCCTAGATCATGTCGCTCGGTATGTTCCTTTACGGTTTTACTCCTCGCTTCACCCTAGACCCGTGCTAAACATGAATGCTTATGTTTATACAAAAGCATGCTTGCCTGCTTATATTATAATTTATATTTGTTGTCTCTTTTTAATGCTTATCACATAATGTATGCCACAGTCATATAAAGCTATCTGTATCGTGCATGCATTGTCATGCCCCAGTCCTAAAATACCGAGGGACCAGATACGTGGCAATAGCCAGCAGTACGCACCGATGGACAAACCCAATTTAATGGATCCATTAGGACATAATTAAGCTGTAAAATCAAGTCTACGATAACATGGCACAACTAATCTCATCCACACAAGATATAAAATATGATCCACAGAGTAAATAAGGAATGTAAATCATCAGCTAGTCTCAACAAAGTACTTCGGGGAACAACCCGATAAATATCTGATACAATGGTTCAACAGACCAGAATATAAATGACTGAAATAAATAAATAATGAGCATGGAACATGGATGCTCAGGAAAAGTCTTCAGCTAACACCTCGTCCTCGGAAGGCGGTACAGCTCCTGGATCAACTCCTGCTCCGGTCCCGTATACCTCGGGATAGATCTCGTCCTCAAATCCTGGGGACATAATCCGGATCCAGGTCCTCAGGGGACATAGTAAGGTACAGGAAAGCTCATGCCAAAGTAAATGCAGTACAGAAAATAAATGGAATAAATAGGGCAAGTAAGTAACCATCTAAGTGAAAATGCAAGTGAGAGCATCACGAGTACTCAGGCTGAGCCACTACCAGCTCTGTGTCGGGGAGCCGGGTAGCGTTAATAACCGATAATGGGTCTACCTCTGCTCTGAGAGTCTACAACCTCTCAATAATAGTGGATGTATATATATATGGAACAGCCTGTAGCCTGTGTGTCTCTCCCCACGCATATCATGACCATAACGTCTCATGTCCATGTCAAGCGGGATCATAGCTAATGCAATAAGTCATACCATATCTAAGAATATAATATCCATATCAAGTTCTGTATCCTATATAGAATCACCACGAATATCTCGGGAAAATCCTGTCTCATGAGTAGTGTCAAGTCTCCTGGGTCAAAGTGTACTTGGTAAGACAAGTACGAGAATATAAAGTGTCACGAATGTCCATCTCTAGATGACAGTACCCAACACCGCGTACAGTGTTGGCACCCGACTAATAATCGGATACTAAGTACGTCACACGGTCCTAGGTTAAGCATGCACAACAATATAATAAAGCAAGGAAAATATGTAACAATACTGCATAATTTGGCAAGGTACACTTGCCTGATGTTTGAATATCAACAGTTGTCCCGGTATCAACAGATCTTGCGGGTACTACTCCAAAAGCTATAATAAACATCACCAACAGTCTTAGAAGATGTCAAATAGCTAGAAACGTCTGTCCTTACATCCAATTTCTGGACCAAAGCGGTTTCCATATGTGGGCCACTTTGCACCGAAAAGCATGTCAGGGTCAAAGTTCTCCAAATTCCTCAAACTCAGTGTCTACAAGTCAGGAACGAGGATACGAATCCAACAAAACTTCCAGAATTAGATTCCGATGAGCGGATCACAAAATCGTCCGTCAAGTGGAGCCTGTGGGGCCCACGATACGCAATTTTGTCAACGTTCTCAGAATCGAACCAAACTTGGGTCACAGGACCAACGTATTGCTATGAGTCCGATGGCGCAAGTTTCTTCTCGATCCGACATGTGTACACAAAGTTACAGCGTGTTCCAGAATGGACGGATACGGGGCGTTGTCGGCGGATACGCGTTGATTCCGGTATGCACGCACATCCGAATCGACTTTTGCGAAATCTCATACGACCGTATCAACGTCGCACACATTTCGGTAAAGATCGCGTACGACCAAGTCATCCCGTTTGGCGGGGCGCACTCAGTTCCGGGGTGAAACAGGGCGTAGTTTTTTCTGTTTTTGGATCGCGGGGTACGATCTCCACAGGACGCAATGCACTGAACGAGTTATACGGGCAACGAGAGGGTTATACAGTCTACGCGTAGCAAATGACAGAAACTAAAACGGAGTTATGAGGTAAGAGAAAACGGTACCTGAACAGGGCTCCGTGAACGCTGAATTCCACGTTTCCGAGTCGAGTCCACCGTGTCCTGGACACTGTGTCCAATCTTGGATTCAGGATGCCGTCAACGAGCCGTCGGAGAGGGGCTGTGCTCGGGTTGGCGGAGGGAGGCTTGTCAGGCTGAGCGGTGGCGGCTTGCCTGGGCGCTGCGGTGGAGGCGGCTCGAGGCGGTCAGGCTGGGGCGGTTCAGCCGCGGGGTGGAGTTGTTGTGGGCAGCATACCGGAGAGGGTAGATCGAAGGGGTGGCGGAAGGGTATCACGACGAGTGGTCCGTCGAGAGACAGGTTGTTTGAGGCGGGGGAGGATATGGTTCGGGTTTCCGAGGGCTGGGCACGGAAGCCAAGGAGAGGTTTAAATACCCTGCTACAGCGATTCCGGCGGTGGCTAGGGTTTTCCCTTGCATTTTGGGTTCGGGTCGGGTTTGGCTCGGATCTGACTCGACTCGACCCAATAAGCCGGTTTGGGTTCGGTTCACGCAGCGGTTTGGTTCAAGCTTGGGTTTGGGTGGGTTTGGTTTAATTTGGGTTTATATAACCTATAGTTTTTAAGTCATAAAACGCGTTTCCGGAGTCCAATAAATTCACCGAAAAATACCCTATGTCCAGTTTTCTATTTTACACCATAAAATATTATTTCCATAATATTTTAAAACCAATAATCTGCCTTTAAAAATCTTTAACTCATAATTATCTTGGTTCTTCATCCAGAAAATGCCAAAAAATTCGGGAAATTATATTAAAATTATTCTGAAAAAACAGGGTGTTTACAATCTACCCTCCTTAAAAGGATTGCGTCCTCGCAATCAAAGAATAAGATATAATAGAAAGAATTATGGTGATTACAAACTTGCTTAGTTTACAACTGCATCCGTGAATAGGTGGGGATAACGCTGGCGCATACTATCCTCTCGTTCCCAGGTCGATTTGCCAGGAGAATGATGTTTCCAAGCTACGTGAACCAGTCGGATTATCTGTCCTCGCAAGGTCTTCTCACTAACGTCGAGGATGCTAACTCGTTGTTCCTCATATCTCAAGCTAGGGCCCACTGCGATCTCTGAATGATCGACTATGTGACTTGGGTCGGTCACGTACCTTCTCAACTGTGAGACGTGGAATACGTTATGCACTCCCTCTAAGGATGGTGGTAATGCAAGACGATAAGCCACCTCACCAATGCGCTCTAGGATGTCAAATGGCCCAATATACCTTGGGCTCAACTTGCCTCTGCTCCCGAATCTAATAGTACCTCGAGTGGGCAAAATTCTCAAGAACACGTGCTCTCCTTCTTTGAACTCTAGGGGACGTCTGCGTGTATCTACCCAATGCTTCTGTCTGTCCTGAGCTGCTCGAAGATGATTCTGAATCTGTTTCACCTTCTCCACTGTCTGCGTTACCAATTCTGGACCCATTATTTGACGTTCACCAACGTCACTCCAACATATAGGTGATCTGCACTTCCTTCCGTATAAAGCTTCGAATGGTGCCATCTGAATGCTGGCCTGATAACTGTTGTTGTAGGAGAACTCTACTAAGTGCAAATGATCTTCCCAAGATCCTCCAAAGTCTAGCATACATGATCGCAACATATCCTCCAAGATCTGAATGGTGCACTCCGATTGGCCATCTGTCTGTGGGTGGTAAGCGGTGCTAAATTTGAGTCTGGTGCCTAGACTCTCTTGTATGCTTCGCCAGAAATGAGATATAAATCTTGAATCTCGATCTGATATAATACTAACTGGCACTCCATGTAATTTAACGATTTGTCGCATATACATGTCGGCTAGTACCTCTGTGGACTGTCCAACTCGAAATGGCAAGAAGTGTGCCGATTTAGTGAGTCTATCCATGATAACCCATACTGCATCTCTGCCACTGGGGCTCCTTGGAAATCCTGTGACAAAATCCATCGTAATATGTTCCCACTTCCATTCTGGTATAGGAAGCGGCTGTAACATACCTGCAGTCCTCTGATGCTCGGCCTTTACTTGCTGGCAGACTAAGCATTTGGCCATAAATCTTGCAATCTCCCTTTTCATTCCATGCCACCAGTAATACTGTCTCAAGTCTCGGTACATCTTGGTTCCTCCTGGGTGAACAGAGTACATGGAGCTATGTGCTTTAGTCATTAACTCATGTCTCAATTCTCCATTTGGAACATACAGTCGATTTCCAAACCTCAATATCCCGTCTTCGTGTATGCGAAGTCCCGTCTATACGCCTGCTTCTGTCCTCTCTTTCATTCTTCGAAATCTAGCATCTGTGGGCAATGCCTCTTTAATTCTTTCCATAAGTGATGACTTAATTTCAAGATTAGCCAGCAAGCCACTCTGTCCTGGTAAAACAACCTCTATCTGCAGCTCTTGTAGATCTCTCAATAACTCAGGCTGCATCATCAAGAAATAAGCCGTAGGCTTCCTGCTGAGTGCGTCTGCTACCACATTCGCCTTTCCCGGATGATACTGCAGATCTATGTCAAAATCTACCATCAATTCAAGCTAATGTATCTGCCTCATGTTGAGTTCCTTCTGAGTATATACATACTTCAGACTCTTGTGATCTGTAAAGATTTCTACCTTCTCCCCATAAAAATAGTGCCTCCAAATCTTTAATGCAAATATAACTGCTGCTAACTCCAGATCGTGTGTTGGGTAGTTCTTCTCGTGGACCTTCAACTGTCTCGACGCATAAGCAATGACTTTGTCATGTTTCATCAAAACATATCCTAGTCCACTACCTGATGCATCACTGTAAACAACAAAACCTCCTGACCTCGAAGGAAGAGTCAAGACAGGTGCTGTTGTTAATCTTCTCTTTAATTCTTCGAAGGCCTTCTGGCAGTCTTCTGTCCATATAAACTCCTGGTCTTTGTGTGTTAGCTTCGTCATCGGTTCTGCAATCCTTGAAAAATTTTCTACGAACCTTCGGTAATATCCCGCAAGTCCGAGGAAACTTCTCACCTCTGCAACTGATGTGGGTGTAGGCCAAGTCTCTATTGTCGCAACCTTCTCTGGATCCACGGAAAGTCCTTCTCCTGAGATGATGTATCCCAAGAAAGGCACTTTGTCCATACAAAACTCACACTTACTGAGTTTAGCATATAGCTTCTCCTGTCTCAAGGTCTCTAACACGATTCTGAGATGCTCCTCGTGCTCTTCATGACTCTTAGAATATATGAGGATGTCGTCAATGAACACAACCACAAATTTATCCAAGAACTGATGAAAGACTTTGTTCATTTAACTCATAAATACTGCTGGCGCGTTGGTTAAACTAAACGGCATTACCAAGAACTCATAATGTCCATACTTGGTCCTGAAAGCTGTCTTCGGTATGTCCTCCTTCCTTACTTTGATCTGATGATAGCCGGATCTAAGGTCAATCTTCGAGAATACCCTTGCACCACTCAATTGATCGAATAGATCATCAATGCGTGGTAAGGGATACTTGTTCTTGATGGTCACCGCATTTAGTGCCCTGTAGTCAATGCATAACCGTACGGTTCCGTCCTTCTTTGGTACAAATAATATGGGTGCTCCCCAAGGTGAAACACTGGGCCGAATGAAACCCTTCTCCAAAAGATCATCAACCTGTTCCTTCAACTCCACTAACTCCTTAGGTTCTAGCCGATATACTGATGAAGTGATAGGCTCTGCTCATGGAGTTAAGTCTATTGTGAATTCTATTTCCCGATCAGGCGTTAAACCTGAAAGATCATCAGGAAATACATCCACAAACTTTGATATGACTCTTGGGTAACCTGTCTCCCCTTCTACAGTTAGTAACCTAAGAGTAGGCTGAACTCCTTGCTCTACTGCTCCTCGAAGAAACTCGAATTCTGGATGTCCAGGCGGTCTAAACATAACCCGCCCAAGTCGGCAATCAAGAGTCGCATGGTACTGACTTAACCAGTCCATACCAAGTACGATATCATAATCCGGCATGGAAAAGATTAGAAATTGAGCTCGCATCTCTCTTCCACAGACTACTACAGAATATGATCTACAGACGTCACTAACCGGAATAATTCCACCTCCAGTAAGGAATCTCTTCATCTTCGGAAGGGGTGCGGTAGCTACTCTATGGGTGGCTACAAAACTAGCTGTTATAAATGAATGCGATGCTCCAGAATCAAATAAAGCTATAGCTGGTAATGAAGCTACTAAAATAGTACCTGCGATAACCTCGCCTGTAGTAGCTTCCTGCTCAATAGCTAATGTGAATGTCTGGCCTCATCCCTGAGCTGGACCTCTCTGTTGCTGCTGATTTTGCTGAAATAGAGCTACATGTGGTGCCAGTGGTGGTCTCTGCTGGTAGCCCCCTGTAGCTGGTGGTCTAACTCCTTCCGCTCCTGTCTGCTATGCTCCTACTGCTGGATAAGCTGGTCATGGTGCAGGCAAGGCTAATCTCGGTGCTCCGTCTCTGCGTTCAGAACAGTCCCTGAAAAAATGCTGGTTGGATCCGCAGCTCAGACATAGTCCCAACTTACGCCTGCATTCTTTCTCAATGTGTCCTACCTTGCCGTAGTGGTGACAAGTAGGAAGAGGTCTATCTCTATGTGATGCTCTCTCCGGTATACTCCTCTGGAATTGTTTTGCAGAATCTCCAGGTGCTGTCTTGGATGGTGCTGATGTGATTGGCCTCTTCAGATTCGACTCCCTTCTAGTGATGCGCTCCATGCGTCGTGCTGCTGCAAGGACGTCGGTATAAGATGTAAGTACGACCGAGCCAATCAACCTCTGGAGCTCGAACTTCAGTCCGTCAAAGAACTTCTCAACTTTCTCTTCCTCGGTCGAGATCAATGTTGGAGCGAAGCGACTTAGGTGAATAAATTCTGCGTTGTATTCTTCCACTGTCATATTGCCTTGGATAAGGCGGTTGAACTTGTCTCTGAGCTTTGACCGTGCAACTGCTGGAATGTACATCTCTTGGAAGAGTCTAGAGAATTCTTTCCATGTGACTCGGTCCTATCCGAGCCTCCTCTCTTCTGCTAACCACCAGTGATGTGCATTTTCAGTTAACTGCATTCTGACTGCAGTCATCCACTTCTCTCTTGGTAGTGCAGCGGCTTCCAACTGATGCTGTATGTTTGTGAGCCATTTATGAACTTTTGTTGGCCCCTCTTTGCCAGAAAATATGCGAGGCTTGAGATGACGAAAATCGGTGATAGATCCCGTCGCTGTTTGCCTCGCTGGTGGATTTGCCTGCTCCAATGCGGATACCAGGCTGGTTCTTAGATACTCTGCCTCCTGTCGATGTGCCTCTTGCTGAATCTGTTGCTGGGCTTGCATCATGGCATACATCATCTGGAACATCTGTTGCCCGTCCATGGCTTGCCCTGGCAGAAAAACTGGCATCTAGGGAGTGAACTGTGGTGGAGGCGGGATGTCATCTCTCCGGAACCTTGGATTAGGCTGGCCGGTTTGATCGCTCTGCGATGTTTGTCCTCCATTCCCTGGGGTCACTCCGTCTATATAAGTAACCACAGCGTCGTGTGGCGTATCCAAAGGAATCTCGTCTCCGTTCCTGGAATCCATTACTCTGCAACCAAAAGATAAACTATAAGAACGCACAGAGGAATCAACACAGGATGCAAATCAAGTAACAATTTTGAGTTCGATATAGAGTTCAATAATGGTTCAAATAATGGATGAGATCCTATAACTTATCCTATCCTTAGGGCAGGCTGGTTCAGTCCCTAAGTTGAAACCGAACAATTTAGTCGTGACCTGCATAGGCCACCACAAAAACCATGTCACGCTCCAGTCCCAAAATACCGAGGGACCAGATACGTGGCAATGGCCAGCAGTACGCACCGATGGACAAACCCAATTTAATGGATCCATCAGGACATACTTAAGCTGTAAAATCAAGTCTACGACAACATGGCACAACTAATCTCATCCACACAAGATATAAAATATGATCCACAGAGTAAATAAGGAATGTAAATCATCAGCTAGTCTCAACAAAGTGCTTCGGGGAACAACCCGATAAATATCTAATACAATGGTTCAACAGACCAGAATATAAATGACTGAAATAAATAAATACTGAGCATGGAACATGGATGCTCAGGAAAAGTCTTCAGCTAATACCTCGTCCTCGGAAGGCGGTACAGCTCCTGGATCAACTCCTGCTCCGGTCCCGTATACCTCGGGATAGATCTCGTCCTCAAATCCTGGGGACATAATCCGGATCCAGGTCCTCAGGGGACATAGCAAGGTACAAGAAAGCTCATGCCAAAGTAAATGCAGTACAAAAAATAAATGGAATAAATAGGGCAAGTAAGTAACCATGTAAGTAAAAATGCAAGTGAGAGCATCACGAGTACTCAGGCTGAGCCACTACCAGCTCTGTGTCGGGGAGCCGGGTAGCGGTAATAACCGGTAGTGGGTCTAGCTCTGCTCCGAGAGTCTACAACCTTTCAATAATAGTGGATGTATATATATATATGGAACAGCCTGTAGCCTGTGTGTCTCTCCCCACCCAATGTAACCATGTATATCATGACCATAACGTCTCATGTCCATGTCAAGCGGGATCATAGCTAATACAAAAAGTCATACCATATCTAAGAATATAATGTCCATGTCAAGTCCTGTATCCTATACAGAATCACCACGAATATCTCGAAAAAATCCTGTCTCATGAGTAGTGTCAAGTGTCCTGAGTCAAAGTGTACTTGGTAAGACAAGTACGAGAATATAAAGTGTCACGAATGTCCATCTCTAGATGACAGTATCCAATACCGCGTACAGTGTTGGCACCCGACTAATAATCGGACCCTAAGTACGTCATACGGTCCTAGATTAAGCATGCACAGCAATATAATAAAGCAAAGAAAATATGTAACAATACTGCAGATTGGCAAGGTACACTTGCCTGTTGTTTGAATATCAACAGTCGTCCCGGTATCAGCAGATCCTGCGGGTACTACTCCAAAAGCTGTAATAAACATCACCAACAGTCTCAGAAGATGCTAAATAGCTAGAAATGCCTGTCCTTACGTCCAATTTGGACACAGGGGGCAAAAAGGACATTTTTGGGCCAAAGCGGGTTCCATATGTGGGCCACTTTGCACCAAAAAGCGTGTCAGGGTCAAAGGTCTAAAAATTCCTCAAACTCAGTGTCTACAAGTCAGGAACGAGGATACGAACCCAACGGAACTTCCAGAATTGAATTTCGATGAGCCGATCATAAAATTGCCCGTCAAGTGGAGCCTATGGGGCCCACGATACGTGATTTTGTCAACGTTCTCAGAATCGGGCCAAACTTGGGTCACAGGACCAGCGTATTGCTACGAGTCCGATGGCGTAAGTTTCGTCTCGATCCGACGTGTGTACACAAAGTTACAGCATGTTCCATAATAGACGGATACGGGGCGTTGTCGGCGGATACGCGTTGATTCCGGTGTGCACGCACATCCGAATCGACTTCTGCGAAATCCCACACGACCGTATCAACGTTGCGCACATTTCAGTAAAGACCGCGTGCGACCAAGTCGTCCCGTTTGGTGGGGCGCACTCAGTTTCGGGGTAAAACAGGGTATTATTTTTCCTGTTTTTGGATCGCGGGGTGCGATCTCCACAGGACGCGATGCACCGAACGAGTTGTACGGGCATCGAGAGGGTTATATAGTCTACGCGTAGCAACTGACGGAAACTAAAACTGAGTTATGAGGTGAGAGAAAACGGTACCTGAACAGGGCTCCGTGAACGCTGAATTTCACGTGTCCCAGTAAAGTCCACCGTGTCCTGGACACTGTGTCCAAGCTAGGGTTCAGGATGCCGTCAACGAGCCGTCGGAGAGGGGCTGTGCTCAGATTGGCGGAGGGAGGCTTGTCAGGCTGAGCGGTGGCGGCTCGCCTGGGCGCTGCGGCGGAGGCGGCTCGGGGCGGTCAGGCTGGGGCGGTTCAGCCGCGGGGTGGAGTTGCTGTGGGCAGCAGACCGGAGAGGGTAGATCGAAGGGGTGGCAGAAGGGTGTCACGGCGAGTGGTCCGTCGAGCGGCAGGTGGTTTGAGGCGGGGGAGGATATGGCTAGGGTTTCCGAGGGCTGGGCACGGAAGCCAATGAGAGGTTTAAATACCCTGCTACAGTGATTTCGGCGGTGGCTAGGGTTTTCCCTTGCGTTTTGGGTCCGGGTCGGGTTTGGCTCGGATCCGACCCGACCCAATAAGCCAGTTTGGGTTTGGTTTACGCAGCGGTTTGGTTCAAGCTTGGGTTTGGGTGGGTTTGGTTTAATTCGGGTTTATATAACCTATAGTTTATAGGTCATAAAACGCGTTTCCGGAGTCCAATAAATTCACCGAAAAATACCCTATGTCCGGTTTTCCATTTTACACCATAAAATCTTATTTCCATAATATTTTAACACCAATAATCTGCCTTTAAAAATCCTTAACTCATAATTACCTTGGTTCTTCATCCAAAAATTGCCGAAAAATCCGGAAAATTATATTAAAATTATTCTAAAAAAAAGGGTATTTACATGCATTCTAGTTAGCTAGAAGACTATCAAATAGCTCTTCTGTACAATATGAACCTGCAAGTATCCGGGATCGTTAGGTCGCCAAGGCAATCTTCGAACCAGGAAAATGCATCAAGTCAAGTTGAATCACTGAACGTAAATTATGTCAAGATTACATCTGAACGAGAATCATGTCAAGCAAAATCAAGAATCATAGCTCGTAGAGAAAATGCTCGTTCAGAATAAGAATCATGAATTATCATGTCAGGTTGTCAAAATGAAATGACCCAAGACTTGCATGTCGCGGAAAACTTATGCACAAGGTATTGAATTTGGGTTCCACGGACGATCTCCGGGGCAACAGGGCCGATCCGACCCGGATGGAACTTCACGATAGTCTCATGTGCTGGACGGGATGGCTTGCGGTGCCTCATTGTACTTTATTGGCAAACCATCCCCGTTCATAGACTATAAACTCGTCATTTATGGCTATGTCAGCGATAATTGTTCATATAGATAAGTCATCCTCGCTTAGCAGCAATCCGCGTATGAGTCATTGCATCGCATCGAGAATATCTGAAATACCTAAACGATCATAACACAATTGAAAATATGGAACACTAAAACATCATTTGCAACACTTTTGGATAATCTTTATACTCATGCACCCGAAACATAGTCTTGCTCACAACACTTTGTGTTTGTATATGATATTGCACTAAATTTATTATATATATGCTCGTGCTTGAATTAACTTGGGTTGCCTTGGACAGGAAAAGAAAAATGGTAAGTTGGTAAGTCTCACCGTGTTTCCTCTTATATCGCAAGACGCACTGCCACACGAGTTAGGCTATTCATCTTTTTCATGAAACTGATCCTAAGGCAATACTAGAAAGATAACTTAATAGTTGATGCACAGAACCTATATAACGTGTTTGGGTTTGCCGAGCGGGCGAGTAGCCTCCCCACTAGTGCATTCATGTACTGATAACCCACCAGATTGCTTGCAGGGTGTGAGAGAACCTTGTTTAGTACGGATGCCTCCTTCGTGCGCGCTAAGGAGCGGAGTTCACTCTGGAGCCTTGGAGCATTGCACCCGGAACTGAAGAACATATACAGGACATAATATTGGAATATTGCCTATGTATCATTCCACAAATGTAGCCACTTGGCATGCTTTTACTGTTTCAGAGAGAGAATTGAGCGAATTGTAATCTCGGACTAGCGCCACCTCTAACACTTGTTCAATATCAATAAAGAGTTTGCTTTACAATAATACTTGTGTTATTCAATGCTTTCTCAATTGATGACTCTGTGAACTTGTTACCAATCTCCTATGCGTTTATTATTCTGCTGCTCTCGGATAATCTGTGCGACTCTGTGGCTTAGACCTCTTACTGCCAGCATGGACCACGGCCTTGCACGGGCGCGGCTTACGTTCGTGTGGTATCACGCCCAGATGGGTCAAGCGATCGTCCCGTGGAAGATTGGGACATGACAAATTGGTATCAGAGCATAGCTATACGCCTTTGGACTTTGTTTCAATTTTCTCAGTTTCGAAAGCTCGTTCGTGGGTTATGTACATACGCTCTCTCTCAATGTCCCATCGAAATGTTCCAAACAATAAGTCAAAATACTTTCAAAAAGGTGCATGTGAATGATATGATTGCTTATACAAAATTATGATGCGAAGTCCTTTGTGCCGACCTGTGCTAGACTTGTGCTAGAACTTGCAAGATATGTGCGAACCTGAATGCCTATACGTGATTACCCAACTTGTTAGTGTGCAGAATAGATTATCTCCCAAATGGTTAGCTATGTACATAGACTTTCGACTAAGTTGTGTTGAGTATCACGCGCCAAGACCCTTTGGTGCTAGCAAGTTACAAATTAGTTTGGGATATCGTTTAGAAAAAAGGGGTAAGTCAGACTTAGAATGCCAACCGATAGAAACATTATCAGATCATCTCTTAGGCGAATATAGGGAATTGTGCTTGGATTTTTAGGAAATAGGTGGAACGGTATTTCGTGTCGAAAGATATAAATCGAATATAGTTTACTTGGATGACTATCAACAGGATTTATACGAGACTAAAGATTTATCAAACAATGCTAAGTATCATACAAGAATTCTAAGGAAAACTCGGTGATACACTAGCGATTGATGCGAACATCGATTGAGGATTTGATTCGGTGACTCGATCCCGAGTGGTGTATGGATCATTTAGAAATATCTAAACGGATTCATAGGTCTCGTGCGATAGTCAGATTGAACGATTGAAAAATGTCTTAAATAAATGATAAGGCTTATATCGAATAGGAACCCATGGAAATAAAAATCAATATCTTGGTTAAGGAAACTTGGAGTATCGTGTGAGCGATTTTGGATTGAAACAAACGGATTGAACTTGAATACAATATCGCTAGAATAGAAGTTAGCCCAAAAATGAATATTGTGGTTCGATGAAAGAAATAAGCGATAACGGATTTGGCTTGGAGTTTGGAAGAATGATCTTGAAATCAAGTTTGAAAAGATAACATTCGAAATCAGTCCCAATGAGAACGATTATCCTGTGGGAGCGCCGGCGTGGTGATTTTACGTACGGTGGGGATGATCGAACTCACGGAAATATATTCGATGATTATTCCAAATGAACTCGATGAATAGAACATACCAAGGATGGAATAGACTTAGGCTTGGATATTTGAACTTAGTTTCTTGAGGAATGATATAAGTAGACTATGGAATTACCGAACGATAACATGGAAGTTGGTTGATTCTGCTAGAAGAATTATAATCACTGCATTAATGGACTTGAATCGATGGATATATAACTTGGATGAAGAAAAGGAAAATGATAAGGTGTCTCGATCGTTTCAAAGATAACCATAACGTTCAAACGTTCTTATCTTGTGCGAGCGTAACTCTATGCTCGTATATGCGTCACGCCCGGATAAGGATGATTATCCAGCGAAAGCATTAGCGTGGTGATCTCATGTCCAACGAGGGTAATCGAACTTGCGAAAAACCGGAGCGTGACAACTAAAGGATCGTCTTGAATTTTGGTTCGACATGATAAGACGAATTTGGAATGCAAGTAAATCAAAAATATTTCAGGATAAGTTAGCCAAGAACCTGAAGTAAATCACGCTTGATGGTTTCGTGAACGGATACATGAATCTTGTTGAACGACGTAGATTTATAAACAAAAAGGTTTAGAATTGAATCTTGGCTTTGTGGTCTAGACTTGAATGGATAGAGATTCTATCAAAACATGTTTAGAGAGATAGATTATACAAATTACTAGGCTTGTCCTGCAACTTGGTTATATCGTAGATCTTACTGAATGAACTCGAACCCTGTACAAACGAACGTGTTATGGAGAGTAGGAAAAATCTTTGCTCAATGTTTAAAAATCTGAGTGAAACGAGCTTGGGTAGAATACCCTATACAAATGAACAATGGTTTGACCCTAGGAATTGGGGTGAGCATCGTGTGACAAATTTGCACGATGAATCGTGCGCTTGATCTTGTACCTATGAACTTGTGAGCTGGCCTAGTAATTAGGCAGACGACCCTCTGCTGAGTGAACGAACTTGTGTGATCGACTTTAGCATATTGTTTGAACAAGCTATAAAAATGGGGCAGCAAGACTTAGGGTTAGACTTAGAACGATAACGTGTGCTATGTTTGACCCGAATGGATGGACGCTAGTCAGTAGATCGAATAGATCGTACTTAACGGTAGTGAAAATACTTGGTTTGGTTGGACTGGAAATGACTTGGAATTTGATTGACCCTATCAAAAGTATCCTCATGATTCTTAAAACGAGAACCTTTGAGATTTTTGCAAGTAGCTTATCCGATTTCACTATCTCTAAGTTTGGTTGAATGCATATATTTAAGGGACGCCTTGAACGTTTGCACGATCCAAGACTCAATGATATGTGAAACTCGAGTGCACAGACTCCGCTATCGCTAAGTTGGTTGACATGCATATCTTTGAAGGACGCTTTGAATATGTGCACGATCCAGACTCGCGATATGCTGATCTCGAATGCTAGTACAAGTGAATATCCACATGGACAAGTATAACGACTTGTATAAGTTGCCTCAGCCTTAGATCATTATTCACGATGGATTAACGTACCCCGCGTTATGCAATATGTTCGACACTAAGATGAAATAGAGACCAACTCAGCATACACGCGATACGGTGTAAGGAACGAGTAGGAGATCCGTTCGAACAAAATCAGATCTAGTGGTACCGATTGATACGATTGGGATAGACTCGATAGTGTGATAGAACGGCCTGCGCTCAGGAAGTCTCGAGGATAAGACTTTTTCTGAGTGGTGTATAATGTAACGACCCATTCTGCCCAAGCGGACTGCCAATTCAAAATGGCAAAAGTGCACACGATCTGACCCACTTTGCTTAGCGAGAATACTCGTTTGAGGTAAAGCATTTTCTGACTTGGCCCTTCAGGAGTTTCGGTTTGGACTTTCAGAGGCTTGCTTGGAGTATCGCTCGACCGAGACGAATCATCGCTAAGGTAGGTGGCTACGATGAACTTATCTTTGCTTAGCCAGCACACTTAAAATATGGACATTTTATGCAGTCGCTAGGTGAATCACCCCCTGCATGCTAATAAGAATACAACGCACCAAGCTAAGAGAATAATCCCAACTTGTATTGCTTGTGTTAGAACATGGAAATGAAAATTTTCTTATATACGCATGCTTCCTTTGCCTTGTGCAACTAGACCCCCTATGCCTCGAGTAGAAAATTATACTCTTCGTAGTGTACCATTCACTTGCTTACACTGCACGTCCCTAGATCATGTCGCTCGGTATGTTCCTTTACGGTTTCACTCCTCGCTTTATCCTAGACCCATGCTAAACGTGAATGCTTATGTTTACACAAAGCATGCTTGCCTGCTTATATATTAATTTGTATTTTTTTTGTCTCGTTTTAATGCTTGTCACATAATCTATGCCACAATCATGTAATGTTATCCGTATCGTGCATGCATTCTAGTTAGCCAGAAAACTATCAAATAGCTCTTCTGTGCAATATGAACCTGCAAGTATCCGGGACTGTTAGGTCGCCAAGACAATCCCCAAACCAGGGGAATGCATCAAGGCAAGTTGAATCACTAAACGAAAATCATGTTAAGTTTACATCTGAACGAGAATCATGTCAAGCAAAATCAAGAATCACAGCTCGTGGAGCAAATTCTTATTCAGAACAAGAATCATGGATTATCATGTCAGGTTGTGAAAATGGAATGACCCAAGACTTGCATGTCACGAACAACTTGTGCACAAGGTATTGAATTTGGGTTCCACGGACGATCTCTGGGGCACTATGGCCGATCCGACCCGGATGGAACTTTACGATAGTCTCATGTGCTAGACGGGATGGCTTGCGGTACCTCATTGTACTTTAGTGGCAAACCATCCTCGTTCATGGAATATAAACTCGTCCTTTATGGCTATGCCAGCGACAATTGTTCATATAGATAAGTCATCCTCGCTTAGCGGCAATCCGCGTGTGATTCATTGCATCACATCGAGAACATCTGAAACACCTAAACGATCATAACACAATTGCATATATGGAACACTAGAATATCCTCTGCAATACTTTTGGATAATCTGTATACTCGTACACCCGAAATATAGTCTCGCTCAAAACACTTTGTGTTTGCATATGCCATTGCCCTAAATTCATTACATATATGCTCGTGCTTGAATTAACTTGGGTTGCCTTGGACAGGGAATGACAAATGGTAAGTTGGTAAGTCTCGCCGTGTTTTCTCTTATATCGCAACGGCGCACTTTCACACGAGTTAGGCTATTCATCTTTGCCATAAAACTGATCCTAAGGCAATAATAGAAAAATAACTTAATAGTTGGTGCACATAACCGATATAACGTGTTTGGGTTTGTCGAGCGGGCGAGTAGCCTCCCCACCAGTGCATTCATGTACTGATAACCCACCAGATTGCTTGCAGGGTGCGGGAGAACCTCGTTCGGTATGGATGTCTCCTTCGTGCGTGCTAAGGAGCGGAGTTCACTCTGGAGCCTTGGAGCGTTGCGCCCGGAACTGAAGCACATATACATGACATAATATTGGAATATTGCCTATGTATCATTCCACAAATATAGCCACTTGGCACGCTTTTATTGTTTCAGAGAGAGACTTGAGCGACTTGTAATCTTGGCCTAGCGCCGCCTGTAACACTTGTTCAATATCAATAAAGAGTTTGTATTACTTCAATACTTGTGTTATTCAATGCTTCCGCTATTGACGACTCTATGAACTTGTTACCAATCGCATATGCGTTTATTATTTCACTACACTCGGATAATCTGTGCGACTCTGTGGCTTAGACCTCTTACCGCTAGCATGGACCACGGTCTTGCACGGGCGCGGCTTACGCTCGTGCGACATCACGCCCAGATGGTCAAGCGATTGTCCCGCGGGAGCGCTGGCGCGGTGATTCTCGCCTAGCGGGAACAGCAGATTTCCTGCGGAAGATCAGGGCATGACAGTTTTTACATATCCTTCTATTGTGTCCTAAACCATTGCAGTTACTACATCGAATATCTCTTGAAGCTTGATCATTCGCTTTGATCCGATTCTTCTTTGGTCTTTCTGCCTTACGTCGTACATCTGGTACTCCAATGTGACCTCTAACCAATATATTTTGGAGGTTGTAAGGGACTAGAATTGGCTTCAGGTGCGGCTCATATACGCTTCTTAATGCTTTTTTAGAGAAAATACCTGGATAAAAACTCTCGATGCTAATAATTTTAGACTTACACGCATAACATGCATGTACACATGGAAGCAAAGTATGATACCACTTTAAACATGAACAAGATTTTTCATCTAAGTCTACAACATATGTTCTATTTATTTTACAATCTAATATTTTAAACAAATATCTAACTTTATTAAACATTTGCAGCCGGTGTTTTTCTTTTATGATAAGAGGCATAGTTTGTAACATCTTCAGACAATAATCAGTTTGAAGATTTTTAGCTTTTTGCCTGTTCTTGTCCTAAAGTGTTATAATTTTGGCTCGAATTCCATCAAGTAGTGTCGTTATTGGTTTATCACGTAAATTTTTTACCCATTTATTGAAGCATTCAGCAAGATTCGACGTGTGAATACCTAATCAGGTATAAGGAGAATAAGCTGTTATCTAGTATGAAAAAATACGATTTTTATCATTTACTCCAACGAGCCAGTTGTAAACATCTATGTTTTCAGCTTTAATTTTTTCCAAACAATAGTTCGCATCTGTTTCAATATAGCATCTAGCAAAAAAATCTAAACTATGTTGAAAATGTAAAAATCTGAAGAATTTTTTCAAATTTTATTTAAAATGTTGAATACAAAAAAATAAGGCGATTCTGGAAAGATATCATGCATAGCCCTTATCATTCCTTTTTTTATCTGATATAAAAGAAATTGTATTCCATGCATCAAAATATTTTTCAAAATATGTTCTCAAACCGTTTAAAAACCAAGTCCAAGAATCAGTATTTTCACTCTCAGTAACAGCATAAGCAATTGGATATAATTGGTAATTTGGATCATGAGCACAAGCAATAAATAAAATACCTTGATATCTAGAGGAAAGAAAAGTAGCATTAGTACTAATCACAGGTAAACATTGTAACACCCCGTTCCGCTCAAGCGGACTGCCGACTCAATCGGCAATAGTGCAGCTATCCCGACCTGCTTTGCCTCGATCAAGAAGCAAAGGATATCCAGACTTGTCCCTACAGGAATCCGACTTAGGCTTTCAGAGGCTCGCTCAGACGTATCGCTCTACCGAGGCGAATCATCGCTAAGGTGGGTGGCTACGGTGAACTTGTCTTTGCTTAGCCAGCACACTTAAAATCTGCAATGTTCATGCTAGTCGCTAGGTGAATCACCCCCTGCATGCTAATAAATCCAACACACCTAGCTAAGGGAATAATCCCAACCTGTATTGCTATGCTAGAATATGAAAAATGAAATACTGCTTATATATGTTCAGACCCTCGCATGCTAAGTCCCTTAACGGTTTCATCTCTCGGACTACCTTTGGGCCGAGCAAACATGCTGATTATGTTCCTTAGAACGCATGCTTGTCTGCTTGATTATTACCGTATTTTCATCCAAACCCCGGGAGACTACTACGTAGTCGTTCCGTGCCTGAATGAACCCGCAAGTATTCGGGACCGTTAGGTCACCAAGGCAGTTCCCGATCCAGGGGACTGTATCATGCCAAGTAAAAGAATCATGTTCCTGTGGCAAGACTCATTCAGGTATTTGGATCTCCCTGCAAGTCTTCCTCGTATGCGGGCTTACAGCAGCCCAGGAGACTGTGCATATCCAATAGCTAAATGAATCTCGTGTGCTCGTGTGTAAATTAACAATCGTGTTCGATCATGGACAACTTGTGCACAAGGATATAAGTTCTGCGGACGGTGCTGGGGCACTGGCACCGATCCGATCCGGGCAGACTTCGTGTTTATAGTCAATCGTGTGCGGACTGGGTAACTTGTAACGTATCGTGTTTTATGAGCTCCTCGTATTTTCTCGTTGCATGTTATTCACGTCCTTGACTAGTCCATTATGGCATCAGCCAGTGATCATCGTGTGTATATGCTTGCAATGCCTCGTGTGATTATCGTGTGAATATGGCTTGCAATGCATCGTGTGTTTATCGTGTGTATTTAACCTGTTGCGTGCTTGCCTGTGAAACAAAAGATAACAAGTCATCCTCGCTTAGCGGCTATCCGCGTGCGAGTCATTGCATAGCATCAATGAATAACTTAACACCTGAACGATCATGTTATAAGAACCCTCCTGTTTGCATATGATATGCCTCCTGAATGTTTATGCTTGCCCGTGCTTGAATTAATCATGTTTGCCTTGGACAGGGAAGGAGAAATGGTAAGTCTCGCCGTGTTTCCTCAAACATCGCACGGCGCACTGCCCGACACGTTAAGCTATTCAATGTTTGCATGAAACTGATCCTAAGGCAACTAGAAAGACAACTTAATAGTTGTGCACGGAACCTGTATTACGTGTTTGGATTTGTCGAGCGGGCGAGTAGCTTCCCCACCAGTGCATTCAATGTACTGATAATCCACCAGTTTGATATGCAGGGTGCGGGAGAACCTCGTGCGGTGCGGACGCCTCCTTCGTACGTGCTAAGGCCAGGAGTTCCCTCTGAAGCCTTGCAACGGTGCGTCCGGGACTGAAGCGCTTATACAAGACATAAGTTGTGAACATCGCCTGACCATCGCCTGTACATTCATTCCACAGTTGTAGCCACTTGGCACGCTTTTACTGTTTCAGAGAGAGAGGCTTGAGCGACTTGTAATCTCGGCTATACGCCGCCTGTAATACATGTTTCATATCAATAAAGAGATTACTTTACTTGTTTCTATGCTTCCGCTATATTGTCGACTCAGTGAACCTGTTACCGATCGCCTATGCGTTCATGACTCCGCTGCACTCGGACAATCTGTGCATCTCTGTGGCTTAGAACTCTTGTCGCCAGCCAATGAACCATGGCCTTGCACGGGCGTGGATCACGCTCGTGCGGCATCACGTCCGGATGGGTTAAGCGATCGTTCCGCGGGAGCGCTGGCGAGGGTGATTCCCGCCTAGCGGGAACGGCCGATTTGCCTGCGGGAGATCGGGGCGTGACAAACATCCCCTTAAAAATCCATCAATGCATGCCTTAAAATAAATAAAAATTCTTGTAAATCTATTGTCTTCTGTAGTCTGTATAAAACATTGGCTACCTGGATTTGTCTCAATAATTCTAAAACCATACTCTTCAAGACAACTATATACATCAATATAACTACCATTTATTTCGGATAGAGCAAGTTTTCTAGCTTTTCAAGCTTTATAATATTTAATATATATTTTGTGTTCTCTATATATATTATTTACAACATGCGATGGACTATACAACTGATTATATCGAATTTTATCAATAATCTTATTTTTAACCCATACAATAGTAGCTAATGGATGAGAACCTGTTGTAAGTTCCCCAAAACAAGAATGTACATTTTCTAGCGTAATAATAACAAAACCTTCACATTTACTACTTGCTTTAGCGTATACTCTCCAATTACAAATTGAATCGTTACATTTATATATAATCCCACTAGCATTGTTTAAAGTAGCATGACAAGTAAAATTTTGTAAAATTGCTATATCACTAATAAAATATCTAAATTCAGAATGATTATCAAATTTTCTTCCAATGATTAATGCATAAATGCTAACACTATCAACATTGCCATCAAATTCATCATCTAAATTTTTAATTAAATCATCACTATTTTTATCGTCGTTATTACCATCATCTACTATATGTTCTTGTTCAGTAAATGAAATAACTTTATGAGAAGAATTAGGAGCAGTATTAACTTGATTAGAAGCACGTATACTACTTACAATATTATTTCTAGGTGGTGGTGAAGTTACATAAATATTAACGTACGTTACTTGTACATTAACTTATAGAATAAATTTTCATGCTTGTTCACTAACTAACTTTATACAATTAGTTAAATAAACATGAACCAATATAAATTCATAAACAATAGAACATTGCTCAACAATTTGATTACGTAAACCATCAAACGAAATATTTTGATCAATTAAAAAAAATTCAGTTAAACCTCCTTCATAAAAACTAACCCATTTAGCACACCTCCAACCGAACATAATATTGATAGACTTTGATCCATGACAAGAGAAATGAGCTTTCTAAATACAGTGAGTGGGCTGAAGTAGCTTTTGTGGGTTGAGTGAGAAATGAATAGCAAAAGAAATGATCGAAATTTATAGATATGAGAAAAAAAGAGCCGTTGTAAAAATATGAATGTTACAATATTAATGTTACAGTATGAACTTATCCAGAAAATAAACCAACAAAAAAAATAACAAAAAAATTAAAAAAAAATCAACACAAATCAAACCAACACAAAAAACCAAACCAAATCAAACCCTAAACAAAAAACAAAAAAACAAACAAACAAAAAAACCAACCCATCACATTTTCGCCAACTCAGTTGGCGAAAATCCACTCATTCCCGCCACATCGGATTTCACGTCGATTTTTTTTCGGATATAGCACTCCTAATTTTCGCCAATCCGGTTGGCGATATATATCGAATTTTCAAAAAATTTTAAACTTCTAACGTTATACTTAATTGATATAAAATTATTATCGATAGAGTAAATTTTTTAGAGACAAATTGAAGATCCTTAGTATTGGTGTGGAGTAACTAATTAACTGCATGCATGCAGATGCAGTTGGAACTGTAAACTATATTAGACATATTTATAGACATGGTTTAAATTTTGGTTTGCCACAGATGTGATAGATAATTTAAGATGAATCAAAGCTGGCTCTAGTGGAATGGATGGCTTGAGCTCAATAGGGGGGGAAAAAGAAGAAGCGAAACTTATGGGAAACCCCACAATAAAGTTGGCTTCTTTCTGGTATGACAAATCAAATGGAAGAGGCCGGCGGAGGGGCTGTAGCTAGTAACAGAATTAAGCTAGCCTAGGAATGAGAAATAATAATAAATAGTACCCCTCCTCCTGCTGCTGCTGCTCATCGATCTTCTTGTGCTTAATTAATTAATTTCAGCTAGGAGTACCGTACGTACGTACGTACGTACGTGTGTGCTGTGCAGTCTCGGAGCGGAGCGGAGCGGAGGGAGAGGCGAGCGTACGTACGTAGTAAACTGAGAAGGCGCGGAATGGTTATTGGAAAGGAATATGGTGGGTATTCCAAAGTGGCGGTGGCCATCGACAAGGACAAGAACAGCCAGAATGCGTTGAAATGGGCTGTTGAGAACCTTCTCGTCAAGGGACAAACCGTCGACCTCCTTCACGTCGTCACCACAAAGGGTACGTACGTACGTACGTACGTACGTACACATGCATGCGAACCCACAAATTTATAATTTTATATAGCTAGCTACCTAGCATCCTCACTCAGATCCTTACAAGTTACAACCATGTAAGCATTACCGACCAGTAATATGTATATAAATTAATTAATTTTGTTGTTGCACTCGATCGATCAGGAGGCAAGGATGAGGCTGCTTCCAGTACCAATCAAGCAAAGCAACTGCTCCACCCTTTCCGATGCTATTGTACCCGCAAGAATGTGAGTATCGATCGTACGTAGCAGTAGTGGCATGCAAATGATATCGATCTCATGCATGACTGACTGCGCAGGTGCAATGCAATGATATCATCCTGGAAGACGTTGACATAGCAAAGGCAATAATCGAGTTCACTTCTGAGAACTCGATTGAGAAGCTGGTGGTTGGTGCTCCATCAAAAACTGGACTTCTAAGGCTGAAGATGACAGATATTTCTACCACCGTTTCCAAGGGCGCACCGGATTTCTGCAACGTCTACGTTGTCAATAAAGGAAAACTCACATCACAACGCAATGCTGTAAGGGCAGCACCGCCTACTCCCCGAGCTACCCAAAATCAAATCCACAACCAAATCAGTATCAAGCTCGACGTCCCAACAAATAATTCATCTCCAACAAGAGGATCAGATGGCGGCTTCCTTCCTGCCGGTGGCGATTGGACCCCAACTAAGTAAGCATGCAATTGTTTATTTATTGACGATCGAACCTGTCTGCATGCGCGCGCGGGGCATCCGATCCTGCTGCTTTAGTACTCATAATTCATTGACAAGTGAAGGGACAACCAATTAATTTAACTGTAATATATATATATATATATATATATATATATATATATATATATATATATATATATATATATATATAGGTCTCCTCCATTTCGCAGAGCTCAGGGCGGGCAAACCACAAGCAATTCTCTGCAGGGCGAGTTGTCATCAACATCAGACACCAACAATATTAATTCATTTGTCAGCTCTGGTAGGCCGAGCATCGACCGACTTTTCCCTCGTGGAAGCAGCGGCTCAAAACCACAAGCTGATCAGCTCTCACTGTCGGAGCCCGACATCTCGTTTGTGAGCTCTGGCAGGCCGAGCATTGACTATGGCTTCCCACCCAACTGGAAGTCCAATGTGGAAAACCAGCTTGATCATAGTTTCGAGAAATATTCCAGCAATGGGTATTCGGGTACCAACACTAATTCTCAAGAGTGGGGCACATCCAGCTTCCCGTCTCTGGTACGTACGTTCGTACGTGAGTTGCATGCATATATATATATATATATATATATATAATTGCTTGCATGCATGGATCAAATTAAAATAAATTGCGTAACTCTGCATTCATGCAGAATTTTAAACATACATGGACCAGCTATCAGAGCAGATTTGCCATCACACTATTTATGTCCTATATTCTATTCCTAACCTATTACATGTAGATCACAGTAATTGGGATAGCAGATCTCCTCTCAGCTCTCTCTCGCGTGCGCACACACACAGGAATTAATGCATGCATTAATTCCAAATCGATCCATCTCATGCAATTAATGTGCAATACAATGCAATGCAATGCCCAGGATCATGACTGGGAATCAGAGATGGCGAGGCTAAGACAAGAACTAAAGCAGACCATGGACATGTACAGTAATGCCTGCAAAGAAGCACTTACTGCCAAACAAAAGGCAACGGAGCTCCACCAGTGGAAAATACAAGAAGAGCAGAAGCTGGAAGAGGCTCGGCTTGCAGAGGAAGCAGCACGGGCCATGGTGGAGAAAGAAAAAGCAAAGTCGAAAGCAGCACTGGAGGCCGCGGAAGCATCGAAAAGAATTGCCGAGCTAGAAGCGCAGAAGAGACAGAACGCAGAGATGAAGGCGGCCAAAGAGGCAGAGGAGAAGAAGAAAGCAGTGGAGGCTCTGCAGGCAAACAACATGAACAGCTGCTTCCGGTATAGGAAGTACTCGTTACACGAGATTGAAGCAGCAACGTCCAACTTTGCAGAGGAGAACAAGATTGGTGAAGGCGGGTACGGCCCTGTGTACAAAGGTCGTCTAGATCACACCCCGGTCGCTATTAAGATCCTTCGTGCGGGTTCGGATGCCGCTCAAGGGAGATCGCAGTTCCAGCAGGAGGTTGAAATACTGAGCTGCATCCGCCACCCAAACATGGTGCTTCTCCTAGGGGCCTGCCCCGAGATGGGGTGCCTCGTGTACGAGTACATGGCGAACGGGAGCCTCGAGGATCGTCTCTTCCAGCGGGGGAACACCCCGCCTATCCCTTGGCAGCACAGGTTCCGCATCGCAGCTGAGATTGGTACGGCTCTCCTCTTCCTCCACCAGACAAAGCCCGAGGCACTGGTGCACCGGGATCTCAAGCCAGCAAACATACTCATCGACGGGAACTACGTCAGCAAGATCAGCGATGTCGGCCTCGCCCGCCTCGTTCCCCCCTCCGTGGCCAACACCGTCACTCAGTACCGCATGACCTCCACGGCTGGGACCTTCTGCTACATCGATCCCGAGTACCAGCAGACAGGGATGCTAGGCATCAAGTCCGACATCTACTCCCTAGGCATCCTGCTGCTGCAGCTCATCACCGCCAAGCCACCCATGGGGCTCACACATCACGTCGAGAGAGCCATCGAGAAGGGGACATTCAACGAGATGCTGGACCCGGCACTCACCGACTGGCCGTTGGAAGACGCCTTGACCCTGGCTAAAATCGCACTCAAGTGCTCGGAGCTCAGGAGGAAAGACCGGCCCGATCTCAGCACTGTCGTACTGCCAGAGCTCAATAGGCTCAGAGAGATTGCAAACTCCAGTATGCAGCAGCAATGCAGCATCTCGATAGCTGGCCAAACCACCACCATACACATGAGTACCTCACCTATGCTGCCTACCAATCAAGTCTCTATGCAGGTACGTACGTACGTACGTACGTACCTAATAATTAGCATGCATGCATGCATGCGCACTTGATCACAAGCACGCACGCATAATTAAACAACGTTAACAGTTAACTTGTAGCTAGATCATGATTTTGAGAGCGACTATATATGCTTCTTCTTCTTTTTAATTTATTTTTTCAGGGTCTTTTGAGTGGTCCTGTGCAAGAGCAATCTGGATATGAAAGCCGAACGAGCATGTCATCGTCGTCGTCGATGACTGCAAGAAGACTAAGTGCAGCTAATTATAACCTGGAGAGCTAAGCTAGCTCTGAAGCTAGAGACGGCTAAATTCGTCACTGGATCATACCAGAGATATAATAATTAAGGAGTTAACTGCATATAAAATTCTATCATTGTATATGAATGAATTATATATTAATTAATGGACTATATCTATATATATATATATTCTCGATCCTTGCTGCTACCAGTACTATCGATCATTTTCCTCGCGCGCGCCTCCTTGCTAAATAAGATCGATCACTTGGAATTAATTAATCGCCTCAAACGATTAGGTAAGTAATACTGAGGATGCATTTCATCTATTAAAATCGATCCACAAGCTAGTCTCCTCCACCCAGGATCAACTTAATTTCTGAACTAAAACTATATTAGTAATTATTTGTTTGATAGTAATATCACATTCACTGACAAGAGATTTAACAAAACCGTCAATCGTTACTTTAGCTCCGGATTACAAAGATTATACAAATTACAAAGTACGTAGAAGATTATAAACTGATTTTGCTAAAAATATAGACTATAAAGCTTTACAATCAAGTGGCTACAAAAAAAATGATGAAAACAAAACAAGATAGAAATGTTGCTGGTGATGAAGCATACCATTGCTCAAAGCAACATTCGATCATTTCCGTCGATCTTCTCGAACTTCTGGAACGCTTCTTGTCACCCTTGCTTTGGACCTCACACTTGGACAAACGGACGGACAACACTTCGTGGATCTATCTGGCTAGTGCTAACTCTCCTCTCGTAGCAAAAATATATTTTCTAACTCCCTTCCAAAGAAAGATATTAGAGAATATATATAGGGGAAGCCTAAGCTAATCCTAACATCCACTACCCCATAATCCGAAGAGAATCCCCTCGGATAAGGGGATGTTACAACCCTTTATCCCCCATTAAGAGGGCGATTACAAAAAAATCCCCTATAATGTGGGCAGATACAATAGAAGATCTACACTACCAGTATTTTGCGGAACAATAGCAGCTCCAAAAGAGCACAGTCCCGCATGAAGCAACAACTCTGTGGGAAGCAACAGCTCGCGGAAAGTAGTAGTCCTACGGAAAGTAGCAGCTCCATGGGAAGCAACAGTCTCGCCGGAACATGTTGCACCTGCGAGACCCGTTACGACCCACATGCGCTCCTACGACCCTTACACGACCCCCCCCCCCCCCCCCGAAAACGAGCGTAGAACAGTGCAACAAAGTACAAAAGTGTTATCTTGCGTCCAATGCAAAGTGCACCATCAAAGTACCACTTTGCACCCTTCTTTCATGGCCTTGTCCGAGTCCAATTCGCTAAGTTCCTTCGGGGCCTATCTCCAAAGGAAAATTCTCAAGAAATGAGTGACAAAAATACAATTGTTTCTTGGAGGTCTTGAACCTTGCCCTATAGAAAATATTCCAAAATACCAATCATGTAGGCTACCACTCCCCATATGCACAAGTCAATAAAACAAGAATCTTATATTGAAATATAAACTTGTGGTTACCACATGGATGTGGGACGATTTCTAGAGAATAATTTTTATAGATCCCAACAATCCCCCGCACCCACATATTTCAATATATAGGCTGAGCACTCCCACGATGACTGTACATTATGCTTTAGGATATATATCTTTTATGAATTGAATCTTCACATATGGATCAAACAGTTACGCCTTGAATTCAGTATCATAAATTCTTTCATCTTCACTCACACAATGGCATCAACCGTGCCTATGGTCGCACATTAAAGGCCATGTGCTAACCTGATATATGTGTACGTATCTTGGGTGTCTATAAATTTACCCTCAATAAACGACATGCATCTCTATTTCACAACAAAATAATACATATTAGCGACGCCTAAAAACTTCGCTAATAAGTAAAAAAATATCACTAATAAGTAAAAAAATGTTGTTAAAATTAATTAGCGACATAATTAGCGACGTATTGGTGTTGTCGCCTATTTCATGGTCGTTGTAGTGCCCCGCTCCACGTAGGCACTGTCATGCCCCAATCTTCCGCAGACAAATCGGTCGTTCCCGCTAGGCGAGAATCACCACGCCAGCTCTACCGCGGAACGATCGCTTTGACCCATCTGGGCGTGATGCCGCACGAGCATGAGTCACGCCCGTGCAAGGCCGTGGTTTATTGGCTGGCGGTAAGAGTTCTAAGCCACAGAGTCGCACAGATTATCCGAGTGCAGCGGAGTCATAAACGCATAGCGATTGGTAACAAGTTCACTGAGTCGACAATATAGCGAAAGCATTGAATAACACAAGTTGAAGTAAATCAAGCTCTTTTATTGATATAAACAAGTGTTACAAGCGGCGTATAGCCGAGATTACAAGTCGCTCAAGCCTCTCTCTCTGAAACAATAAAAGCATGCCAAGTGGCTAAAATTGTGGAATGATTGTACAGGAGATGTTCAGGCAATGTTCCAACATTATGTCTTGTATATGTGCTTCAGTTCCGGACACAGCGCTGCAAGGCTTCAGAGGGAACTCCTGGCCTTAGCACGCACGAAGGAGGCATCCGCACCGAACGAGGTTCTCCCGCACCCTGCAAACGAACTGGTGGATTATCAGCACATTGAATGCACTAGTGGGGAGGCTACTCGTTCGCTCGACAAATCCAAACACGTAATATAGGTTCCGTGCACCAATTATTGTGTTGTCTTCCTAGTTGCCTTAGGATCAGTTTTATGCAAATATTGAATAGCCTAACTCGTGTGGCAGTGCGCCGTACGACATGAGGGAAAACACGGCGAGACTTACCAACTTAACATTTTCTTCCCTGTCCAAGGCAAACATTGTTAATTCAAGCACGAGCATTCACAATGAAAACCAAGGCAATAGCATATGCAAGCACGAGAGTCGTTATAACACAATCGTTCATGTGTTCAGTTATTTCGTTTGATACGATGCAATGACTCGCACGCGGATAGCCGCTAAGCGATGATGACTTATCTATATGAACAATTGTCGCTGGCATAGCCATAAAGGACCCAACCACTGGAGAGAATGGCATGCAGCGAAAAGAACAATGGGCGCTACAAGCCATCTCGTCCAGCACAATGGACTGTACAATAGAGTTCAGCCACTTGAGAGAATGGTATGCAGCGAAAAGAACAATGGGCGCTACAAGCCATCTCGTCAAGCACAATAGACTGTACACTTGAGTTCCATCCGGATCGGATCGGTCCCAGTACCCCGGTGACCGTCCGTGGAACTATACCTCGTTTCCTAGTTGTCCATAACGTGCAGGTCTCTGGGGTTATCCAATTTCACATCTTCCACAATACAATCAATAACACGAGTACAATCCGCTATGAACGAGCTTGGACAGGGTTCTCGTTCAAAGGTAAACTTGATGTGTGTAGTGCCCCGTTCTCCCGATGCGGAGATCGCGGCTAAGAAACACAAGACGGTATCGTTCGATCGGGATAGATTGAATTAAGAACTCGTCCTCGTTATGGATTTGTTTCTTCGGAATCGATTCCCATATTCAGTGGACCGCGCCCCAAGGATCGGCTTAGCGGCAGAGTCAGGAGGGACCTCTCCGCTGCTATCTTTTATTGCCTCGGTTTTTGATATCGCTTGTTGCTTTCGTGCTTTGAGTTGGTTTTGGGATTTGCTTGTTTTCCTTGAACGGTTTCGATGGTTTTCATTATTTTCGTTCATTGACTTGCACTTCTATTCCGAGATTAGAAAGAGAGGGAGAAGTATTAATCGAGTTGTTCGTATGCAGGTGAACGAGCAGTAGGCGGCTTGCGAGCGGAGTCGTGAAGCGCCTCTTTCCTTCTCCTTCCAACTATCTAAGTGAGTGGCTACCAACCCGATTAGCTAGCCCTGCTTCCAAGCTTCACATCTAATCAATCTGCAATCTTCGTTGCCCCGATCAAACGATACCAAGTAATAATAAAAGAAACCAAGATAAAAGAGAAAAGACTTGGTTATTATGCTTGTCAACCAAACATGTGAACTGTTATCTTATATATGCTTGTTCATGCAAATGTTCTATAACCGTGCTAAGTATAGATCACATCTTGTATACGCATAATTGTTCAGGGAGGCTATACAAAATAAATTATGTAATACTGCTTGTCGTGTACTCGTGTTATTGCACTCGTGTTGCCTCAAATGCATGACTTGTTAACTTGTTCATCGTGTTCGATCATGGACAACTTGTGCACAAGGTATTGGTTCTGCGGACGGTCGTTGGGGCACTGGCACCGATCCGATCCGGGCGGAACTCGTGTGTAGTCGTCGTATTCGGGACCGGATAGCTTGCAGCGCAATCGTGTTCTCTCGTAGCATGCTATCCTTGTCCTCGGCTACGTCCACTATGGCAAACATGCCAGTGATCATCGTGTATATTTAAACCTGTTGCATACTAACTTGTGTCTTCGTGGCAGGGAAGGCATGGTAAGTATTGTGCAGGTAATTCAGACGGGCAGGTAAAATCCACCGAACGGTGGCACATTCATTTCAGTAAATTCTATATGCTGCTTACTTGTAAATGAACTAAGGCAAGATAGAAACCCACAAATATGCATGCTTCATTAAAATAACGTGTTGATTGGTATAGTCAGGCTAGCTCGCCTTCACCAGCATGTTTCGATATGCTGACCCTCGTTGAAACAGGTTCTCCGCACCAAGGCAAATCGAGCGAGGAGCCAAAATCGTCTACCCGATCCAGTCCAGCTGTTGGCGCATCTTCACCGCGCCCCTTGAAGCCTTTTGAAGCCAGAAGCTGCAACTTTTCATACACAAATGCAGCTCTGTGGCAAAGGCGTCCTCCAGCCTGGAGGTCTTTATCATTTTGAGTTTATAAAGGGATGTAATTGTAAACCCCTGATTTTTTCAAATTTTTAAATCTTGGAATTTTTCCGATTTTCTGGAATTTTTCGGGAATTTTCTGTAATTAAAATCAAGGTTTTCAATTAATAAAGGATTTTTAATTGTTAATAAATAGTATTAAAATATCATGAAAATAACATTTTTGGGTGTAAAATAGAAAACCAGACTTAGGGTAATTTTCTGGGATTTTATTGGGCATCAGACCTATTTTTAAAAGCCTAAAAACTATTTTCTAAATTAATTAATTAATTAATTAAAATTTATTATATTTATTATTATTATTATTATTATTACTATTATTAATTGTTTTTTTTTTATTTTTCCTCGGGCCCGGCCCGGCCCAGTGGGCCGAGCCCAGTGCAGCGAGCCCAGCCCATCCCCTGTGCTTAGCGGGTCGGGCGGGTCCGCTCACCCGGATCCGCGCCCGACCCGACCCGGACCGCTGTCACCCCTACCCAGTCGCCCACGACCCCGGAAATCCGCCGGCCGCCGCAGCTCCCAGACCTAACCCTAGCCCCTTCACTGTGCAGTGGACACAGTAGCAGCGTCGTGTCGGACACGATACGGACACAGAACCGCGTGTCGGACGCGAAATACCCCGATCCGGAGTCCGAGGCCTCCCCTCGGTGCTCCTCCATCAGCTCCCCGGTAGGTGCCCCTTTCAGAATGCACTGTCCTTTCCAAACCGCTACCCTGTCCGACCGGGACTGACAGAATAAAGCTCTGTCAATCCCGGGATAGCTTAGAATTTGATAGTAATTGGTTAATGTAATGATTTGTTGGTTTTGGTTAATTAATTAACGATTTAATGCAACGATCCTCAATACGTATATTAATTATATATATAAGAAAATAAAAACCTTAGTAAAATATTACGTAATTAGTAATTATTTAATAGGTAATTTCTGAAATAGTTTTCAGTACTTAAATACTAATTAGTAATTACTTAATAGATAATTTCTGAAATGATTTTTAGTATTTAAATACTAATTAGTAATTATTTAAAATATAATTCTGAAATGATTTTCAGTATTCAAAATATAATATGTTTTCCAAAATATTATTTCTCTTATAAATTAATTGCTAAAAACAAACGATATTATGTTATTTTAATCGTACTTTCCTATTTTTCTTATTAGAAACAAAACGACATTTTACCGTAAAATAAAAGTATAATATTTTCTACGATAAAATAAATAAGTTTTATTATTACTAAAAAGGGTTTTTGTTTTACGAAATGACTATTACAAATTATTATTTTTAATCGATCGTTGGATTTAAATCATTAACTTAGTTAACTAATCAAGACAGATTAAAACCCTTTGTTTTATTCTAAAATCAGATTATTAATAATTGTAGGTCCCCGTAACTAAGGTTGAGACCGTCGCGACATCTCACTCGCGTCACCAACCAACTCCAGGCAAGTTTCATATAATTCAAAACTGGTATTTTAGTTGTAATTAAATATGTTGCATGTCATATAGAAATATTGGGACGACACTTGATTTCACGGAACCGACTGATTGACTGATTGATTGACTCATTGACTCATTGACTATTGCCTTGGGAACTGGGGAGTAAAAGTTAGCACCCGTGGTCAAAGCCCCCTTATTGCCTCATTGTGGATAGCTGAAGTCCAACCTCACTGGACTGACGCCGCACCGTGTTCACGCGAACACAGATTGCCTCCAACCCAGACCGGCCACGGGATGCTACCTTTCTCAAAACACTTTAGTGATTGTAGCTTGTCATCATTGCTTCATCGACTTTTACTATTCTTGTTTCATATTTGTTGCATACAAAATTATAAATATTGTTCAAAACTATCTCATTGCATCATTTTAATTATCGTTAAGATGCTGGAATTGGATATATGTTCTTGCTCCCTCCTGACTGGAGATTAACAATTTTAGGTGATTGCGGTGACGATGACGAGTATGATACCTTTTATGGTCCGGACCAGAGTACTGATGCCCTAGCGGAACCTAGCCAGGAGGCCGATGTTTAGTTGTTCCCCTTTCATTTCCAAATTGTAATAATCAGGGTTGAAGTAATAACCCTGGACCATGTTTTGTTTGATCTTTGATTGTAAATGAATTTCTCTCTCAGACTTAGCAATAAAAAATTGAATTTCCTTCATGTATTCTGGATGTCTGTGTGTTACTACGGATTGATACAGCTTACTGCCGCCGTCTCACAATGGTGCAGGCTGGGCATGATCCGACTGGACCCAGATTATTGGGATCGGGTCGTGACATGTTTTCAGTGGTGGCCCATGCAGGTCTAGTTTACAACCTTTGGTCTAGTCAACTTAGGCTAGCCAAACAAACCGACTTGCCTTGACTTTAGGTTTAGTATGACTTTAGGAAAACAGACTCTAGAAACAACTAGAACACTTAGAATTCTTGAGAAAATTTCAAACTGTCACATCATAGGACCAAATTCTTCTATCTATACATATGTACAATTATTTTGGCTTGCTTATAGAACATAGGTTACCTTGCTTATGCTTGCTTCCTAAACCTTCCAGAAGATGGCACGAGGGAAGACAACCCGTTCCGGCCCAGCCGAAGAAGAGGCTTCGTCTTCTGAGCACACCCCGAATCAAGCTCAGTCCGACCCCTCTCCGTTGCAGCTCACAGATCGCCCCCATGCTGCAAGAGCTCCCCGAGCTGCCTACACTTCAGTAGTGCATGCAGCTCCACCCATTCCTCCCAGGACCACATCGATTCCAGCCGATGTGACTCCTCCTGTTGCACCACCTGTGCCAGTGGACCCCGCTGAACTCGTAGGCCTGCTACGAGGAGTTCTTGAAGCCCAGAGGGCCCAAGCTGAAGCAAATCGCGAGCAGACCGCGATTATGAGAGAGGGCATGGAGAACGCCCATAATGTAGCCATGGCAGCGCTAGGAACATCCCGGTCAGAACAGGAGCCTGCCAAGGTAATTAAGGATTTAAAAGCTTGGATTCCACTAATGAATTTCTAATCTAACCACAAACCTGTTATCCAGGTAAAGGTTGGAACTGTGGAAAACTTTAAGAAGTTGGACCCGCGTCCCTTCAAGGGGACCGAAGGCATCATCTACGCAGACGAGTGGCTAGATGATATGGAGCGACTCCTCAGCGTCGCTCGACTCCCAGACGACCTCATGGTTGAGGCCGTAGCACTCCAGCTGAGAGATTTGGCTAACATTTGGTACCGCAACGAGCCAAGATTTCGAGCTGGAGGGATTTCCTGGCGGCTATTCAAGAAGCAGTTCAAGCGGAAGTTCTTTCCAGAGGCTGCCCTCGAAGCTATGGGAAGACAGTTTCAAGATCTGAAGCAAGGAGACCGCTCAATTGAAGAATATGCGGCTGAGTTCAACAGGCTTGGCAGGTTTGCAAGCCACCTGGTGGACAACCCTGTGGAACGTGCTAAGAAGTTCCGGCACGGACTACGTGAAGAGATCCGCACCTTAGTAGCTGCTAACGGTGCGAAGACTTATGACAAGATGTTGAAGGTGGCCCAAGATGTAGAGGCCAGTTCACCTGCTCGATCCAAGAGGGAGCATCCAGGGTCAAGCAACAACTATCAGGGCAACAACAAGAGGCACAGCAACAACAACAATAGGCCCTCCTATCCCCAGCAGTCCCAGCAACAACAGCCAGCAGCGGCCAACAAAGCGCATCAGTACAACCAACCAAAGGCGGTCAACTGCGTCTACTGCAAAAGGCCAGGTCATACCGCCGAGATCTGCCGGAAGAAATTGGGACACTGCCTTGCTTGTGGATCTGCCACCCATCAAGTAAAGGACTGCCCCACAGCATACAACAAAACTGGAGCTGGACAGCAGAGAGGTCCACTGCCTACCCAGCAGCAGCGCTACAACCAGCACAGAGCCGGGCAAGCTTTTGCCTTGACTGTGGAAGAGCCAGAAGCTGAACCCGAGACGGAAGGAGATGTCATCGCAGGTTCCATTCTACTTCATTCGCACCCTGCCTTAGCATTATTTGATTCTGGAGCATCACACAGTTTTATATCTGCAAACTTCATCTCTGCACACCATCTAGTTACTGGCATAAGTAAGATAATCTGTAGGGTTATGACTGGTGGAGGACCAATACCCATTAGTGAGACTTGTAGCTGCCCAGTCACTATCTCAGGACATGAGTTTCAGACTCAGTTCCTAATAATGCCTCTGCCAAACTATGACGTAGTCTTGGGCATGGATTGGCTTAGTCAACATCATGCTCTGATAGACTGTCGAGAAGGCTGCGTAACTCTAGATCCACCTGGAGGACCTAAACTCAAAGTGATTCGAGCACCTGAAGGCGTGGAATGTGTGTCCTACACATCCATCACTGAAGAAACCGGACCCCCTCATCCTCTCATAGCAGAAATTATAGACGTCTTCCCAGACGATCTTCCAGGGCTACCCCCTGATCGAGATGTGGAATTCTCGATCGATCTTGTACCTGGCGCAGCACCAATCTCCCAACGCTGCTACCGAGTGAATCCCAAGGAGTCCAAGGAAATGAAAGACCAAATTGACGAGCTTCAGGCGCAAGGATTCATCAGGACCGGTGCCTCACCCTGGGGTGCACCAGTCTTGTTTGTACCCAAGAAGGATGGGACAGTCAGAATGTGCATAGACTACCGGGCATTGAACAACATCACTATCAAGAACAAGTACCCGCTGCCCCGGATCGACGATCTCTTCGACCAGCTGAGTGGAGCTAAGGTTTTCTCGAAGATAGACCTCAGATCGGGTTACCATCAAATCAAGGTGAGGAAGGAAGATATTCCAAAGACGGCATTCAACACCAAGTATGGACAATTTGAATTCTTGGTCATGCCCTTTGGTCTTACCAATGCCCCAGCAGTGTTCATGAATCTCATGAACAAGGTCTTCCACAAATACCTGGACCAGTTTGTCGTTGTCTTCATTGACGACATTCTGATCTATTCGAAGACCAAGGAAGAACACGAGCAGCATTTGAGGATAGTTTTGGAAACCCTCAGAAAGGAGAAGCTATATGGAAAATTGTCCAAGTGTGAATTCTTCTTAGACAAGGTGGACTTTCTCGGCCACGTTGTCACAGGAGAAGGCATATCAGTGGACCCCAAGAAGATAGCTGCCGTGGAAACATGGAATACTCCCAGGTCATTTGCAGAGATCAGAAGCTTCTTGGGCTTAGCTGGATATTACAGAAAATTCGTGAAGGACTTTGCAAAGATTGCTGAGCCCATGACCAAGCTAACCAGGAAGAATGAAGAGTTCGTCTGGACCGAAGCGTGCCAGGCGTCATTTGAAGAGCTGAAGAGAAGGCTAACAACAGCACCAATTTTGTCGCTACCCTCAGGATCAGGAGGATTCTCAATTTATAGCGACGCGTCCGGCAAAGGATTAGGATGTGTGCTCCAGCAACATGGAAAGGTAATTGCTTATGCTTCCCGGCAATTACGGACTCATGAGAAGAACTACCCGACGCATGACCTGGAGCTAGCAGCAGTCATCTTCGCCTTGAAGCTGTGGAAGCACTACCTGTACGGCGAAAGAGTAGAGATATACACGGACCACAAAAGTCTCAAGTATGTCTTTACACAGAAGGAGCTCAACATGCGTCAGAGACGATGGTTGGAGCTCATGAAGGACTTTGATATCAGCCTACAGTACCATCCCGGAAAGGCTAATGTGGTCGCCGACGCACTTAGTCGATATCCGATGGCGATGTTCTTGACAACCGATCGGTACCTACTGGAGGACATGGAGAAGCTGGGTTTAGAACTCGTATTGCCTGCAGAGGAAATGAAGAAGCTTGGACGGGAAGCAATAGTACCCGGCGCTGACTTCCCCATGATGCATTTGCAAGTGCAGTCTAGCTTGATGGACAAAATCAAGGCGACTCAATTCGAGGACGGAGCATTGTGCAAGCTCAGGGACCAAGTGTTAGCTGGCACACTGGAGGGATTCTCTATTTCAGACGACGGAACACTGAGGAATGGCACCAGACTTTGTGTACCTGCTGGTGAATTGAGGGAACAGCTGATGCAGGAAGCGCATCACTCACTGTATTCCATCCACCCTGGAGCAAATAAGATGTACCGAGATATACGGGAGCACGTATGGTGGTATGGAATGAAGAAGGATGTCTCAAAATTCGTTGCCAAATGCTTGATCTGCCAGCAGGTGAAAGCAGATAGACAAAGACCAGCAGGACTTCTTCAGCCACTGCCCATTCCAGAATGGAAATGGGAGCACATCACTATGGATTTTGTGTCAGGATTGCCTCGATCCCAAGGAGGGAAGGACGCTATTTGGGTGATCGTAGACAGATTGACTAAGTCTGCCCACTTCATTCCCTTCAAGGTTGGTTTATCCACCGAGAAGTTAGCTGCCCTATACATGAGGCAAATCGTCCGGATACATGGAGTTCCTGTGAGCATTGTATCAGACCGAGACAGCCGCTTTACTTCTCACTTCTGGAAGAGTTTGCAAGAGAGTCTGGGGACCCAACTGAAGTTCAGCACTGCATATCACCCACAGACTGACGGACAGTCAGAGAGAACCATCCAGACGTTAGAGGATATGCTGAGATCTTGCGTCCTGGATTTTGGAGGATCATGGGAGGACCACCTACACTTGGTAGAGTTTGCTTACAACAACAGCTACCAGGCCAGCATCCGCATGACTCCTTTTGAGGCTCTGTATGGACGTCGCTGCCGCACTCCCTTGGCTTGGGACGACGTAGGAGAACGAGTCATGCTGGGACCTGAGATGATTACAGATGCGGCTGAAAAAGTCAAGGTGATCAGAGACAGACTTCGGGTGGCTCAAGATCGTCAGAAACATTGGGCGGACAGCCGTCGCCGACTTGTGGAGTTCGAAGCAGGTGATAGTGTCTTCGTCAAGATCTCCCCCACCAGAGGAACTATCCGTTTTGGCAGAGCTGGGAAACTTAGTCCCAGGTATATTGGTCCATTCGAGATAGTGAGCAGAGTTGGAGAGGTGGCATACAGAGTGGCGTTACCACCTAATCTTGAAGGCGTACACAACGTCTTCCATGTATCGCAGCTGAGGCGTTACATTCCGGACCCGAGCCACATCCTGGATCATTCAGAGTTGGAGATTGGACCAAGTCTTACAGTACCAGAGCAGCCAGTAAGGATCATAGACCGTATGGAAAAGCAGTTGCGGAACACCGTGATTCCACTGGTCAAAGTTCAGTGGCTCCACCACTCCCCAGGCGAATCCACCTGGGAACGAGAGGCTGAGATGAGGCAGAAGTACCCTCATCTGTTTTAAGGCATGTCTACCTTTGTTCTCCCTTCAATTGTAGTAAATTTCGAGGACGAAATTTCTATAAGTTGGGTAGGTTGTAAACCCCTGATTTTTTCAAATTTTTAAATCTTGGAATTTTTCCGATTTTCTGGAATTTTTCGGGAATTTTCTGTAATTAAAATCAAGGTTTTCAATTAATAAAGGATTTTTAATTGTTAATAAATAGTATTAAAATATCATGAAAATAACATTTTTGGGTGTAAAATAGAAAACCAGACTTAGGGTAATTTTCTGGGATTTTATTGGGCATCAGACCTATTTTTAAAAGCCTAAAAACTATTTTCTAAATTAATTAATTAATTAATTAAAATTTATTATATTTATTATTATTATTATTATTATTACTATTATTAATTGTTTTTTTTTTATTTTTCCTCGGGCCCGGCCCGGCCCAGTGGGCCGAGCCCAGTGCAGCGAGCCCAGCCCATCCCCTGTGCTTAGCGGGTCGGGCGGGTCCGCTCACCCGGATCCGCGCCCGACCCGACCCGGACCGCTGTCACCCCTACCCAGTCGCCCACGACCCCGGAAATCCGCCGGCCGTCGCAGCTCCCAGACCTAACCCTAGCCCCTTCACTGTGCAGTGGACACAGTAGCAGCGTCGTGTCGGACACGATACGGACACAGAACCGCGTGTCGGACGCGAAATACCCCGATCCCGAGTCCGAGGCCTCCCCTCGGTGCTCCTCCATCAGCTCCCCGGTAGGTGCCCCTTTCAGAATGCACTGTCCTTTCCAAACCGCTACCCTGTCCGACCGGGACTGACAGAATAAAGCTCTGTCAATCCCGGGATAGCTTAGAATTTGATAGTAATTGGTTAATGTAATGATTTGTTGGTTTTGGTTAATTAATTAACGATTTAATGCAACGATCCTCAATACGTATATTAATTATATATATAAGAAAATAAAAACCTTAGTAAAATATTACGTAATTAGTAATTATTTAATAGGTAATTTCTGAAATAGTTTTCAGTACTTAAATACTAATTAGTAATTACTTAATAGATAATTTCTGAAATGATTTTTAGTATTTAAATACTAATTAGTAATTATTTAAAATATAATTCTGAAATGATTTTCAGTATTCAAAATATAATATGTTTTCCAAAATATTATTTCTCTTATAAATTAATTGCTAAAAACAAACGATATTATGTTATTTTAATCGTACTTTCCTATTTTTCTTATTAGAAACAAAACGACATTTTACCGTAAAATAAAAGTATAATATTTTCTACGATAAAATAAATAAGTTTTATTATTACTAAAAAGGGTTTTTGTTTTACGAAATGACTATTACAAATTATTATTTTTAATCGATCGTTGGATTTAAATCATTAACTTAGTTAACTAATCAAGACAGATTAAAACCCTTTGTTTTATTCTAAAATCAGATTATTAATAATTGTAGGTCCCCGTAACTAAGGTTGAGACCGTCGCGACATCTCACTCGCGTCACCAACCAACTCCAGGCAAGTTTCATATAATTCAAAACTGGTATTTTAGTTGTAATTAAATATGTTGCATGTCATATAGAAATATTGGGACGACACTTGATTTCACGGAACCGACTGATTGACTGATTGATTGACTCATTGACTCATTGACTATTGCCTTGGGAACTGGGGAGTAAAAGTTAGCACCCGTGGTCAAAGCCCCCTTATTGCCTCATTGTGGATAGCTGAAGTCCAACCTCACTGGACTGACGCCGCACCGTGTTCACGCGAACACAGATTGCCTCCAACCCAGACCGGCCACGGGATGCTACCTTTCTCAAAACACTTTAGTGATTGTAGCTTGTCATCATTGCTTCATCGACTTTTACTATTCTTGTTTCATATTTGTTGCATACAAAATTATAAATATTGTTCAAAACTATCTCATTGCATCATTTTAATTATCGTTAAGATGCTGGAATTGGATATATGTTCTTGCTCCCTCCTGACTGGAGATTAACAATTTTAGGTGATTGCGGTGACGATGACGAGTATGATACCTTTTATGGTCCGGACCAGAGTACTGATGCCCTAGCGGAACCTAGCCAGGAGGCCGATGTTTAGTTGTTCCCCTTTCATTTCCAAATTGTAATAATCAGGGTTGAAGTAATAACCCTGGACCATGTTTTGTTTGATCTTTGATTGTAAATGAATTTCTCTCTCAGACTTAGCAATAAAAAATTGAATTTCCTTCATGTATTCTGGATGTCTGTGTGTTACTACGGATTGATACAGCTTACTGCCGCCGTCTCACAACGGTGCAGGCTGGGCATGATCCGACTGGACCCAGATTATTGGGATCGGGTCGTGACAGTAATGTACAAGACTGTTATCTCATTTTGAGTCATCTCTTTTGTAAGCCGTTCGGCATATTAGCTGACTCGTTCAAGAGTTTGTAATAGATGTTCATTATCAATAAAGAAAACTTTTCTATGTTTCAAATCTGTGTTTCAATTTATCTGCGTACTCTGAATATGTGCTTGCTATGCAAATCATTAAAGCCTTGTGCGGGCGCAACCCCAGGCCCGCACGGCGGTCACAATTTGGGGGACGCCTCAACGATTCTACGGAATCGGGTCGTGACAATGTGATCCTAGTACAATATTCACTTTGCCTTGATGCATGCCCCTGGTTCGGGGATGCCTTGGTGACCTAACGGTCCCGGATACTTGCAGGTTCATTCAGGCACGGAACGACTACTTAGTAGTCTCCCGGGGTTTGGATAAAAAAAGGGCAACATACAAGCATACAAGCATGCATTTATATAACACAACTTTCACGTTGGCTCGGGCCCAAAGGTAAGCCGAGAGGTGAAACCGTTAGGAAACTTTCCGAGCGACACGTTCTAGGGTAGCATGCGAGGGTCTGAACATATATATATATAAGCAATGTTTTATTTTCATGTTCTAGCATAAGCAATACAAGTTGGGATTATTCCCTTAGCTAGGTGCGTTGGATTCTTATTAGCATGCAGGGGTGATTCACCTAGCAACTAGCATGTATCATTCCAGATTTTATGTGTGCTGGCTAAGAAAAGACAAGTTTATCGTAGCCACCCACCTTAGCGATGATTCGCCTCGGTCAAGCGATACGTCAAGCGAGCCTCTGAAAGCCTAAGCTGAATTCCTGTAGGGACAAGTCTGGATATCCTTTGCCTTAAATGAGTATTCTCGCCTAAGCAAAGCAGGTCGGGACATTGCATTTTTGTCGTTTGAATCGGCAGGTCCGCTTGAGCGGAACGGGGTATTACATCCTACCCAACTCAGAAAAAGTCTCGTCCTCGAGACTTACTGAGGACAAGCAGTATGTTTCAATCAATTTTGATTTAACGATACAAGGCTGATGCAAACCTATACAAGTCGTTGTACTTGTTTATTTGGATATTCACTTGCACAAGCGTTCGAGATCAGCATATCGCTAGTCTAGATCATACACATATTCGTAGTGCTCCAAACACATGCACGCCAACCAACTTAGCGATAGCGAAGTCTTAGCACTCGAGTTTCACCTTTTTCTTAAGTCTTGGATCGTGCATAAGTTCAAGGCGTCCCTCAAACATATGCATTCAACCAAACTTAGAGTTAGTGAAATCGGACAAGCTACTTGCATAAATCTCAAGGGTTCGCACAGGTTGGCACAAAGGCCACTCGCATCACAATTTTATACTAGCATTTATATCATTCAAAACGTATTTTGAAAGTATTTAGATTTATTGTTGGAACATTCTGTTTGGGACATGGAGAGAGAGCGTACACATAACCCACGAACGAGCTTTCGAAACAGAGTTATTCGGAACGAAGTCCAAAGACGTAGAAGCCAGGCTCTGATACCGACATGTCATGCCCCGATCTCCCACAGGCAAATCGGCCGTTCCAGCTATGCGAGATTCACCGCGCCAGCACTCCCACAGAACGATCATTTTGACCCATCTGGGCGTGATGTCGCACGAGCATGAGCCACGCCCGTGCAAGGCCGTGGTTCATTGGCTGGCGATAAGAGTTCTAAGCCACAGAGTCGCACAGATTGTCCGAGTGCAGCGGAGTCATAAACGCATAGCGATTGGTAACAAGTTCACTCAGTCGACAATATAGCAGAAGCATTGAATAACACAAGTTAAAGTAAAGCAAGCTTTTTTATTGATATAAACAAGTGTTACAAGCGGCGTATAGCCGAGATTACAAGTCGCTAAAGCCTCTCTCTCTGAAACAATAAAAGCATGCCAAGTGGCTACAATTGTGGAATAATTGTACAGGAGATGTTCAGGAAATATTCCAACATAATGTCTTGTATATGTGCTTCAGTTCTGGATGCAGCGCTACAAGGCTTCAGAGGAACTCCTGGCCTTAGCACCACGAAGGAGGCATCTGCACCGAACGAGGTTCTCCCGTACCCTGCAAACGAACTGGTGGATTATCAGTACATTGAATGCACTGGTGGGGAGGCTACTCGCCCGCTCGACAAATCCAAACACATAATATAAGTTCCGTGCACCAATTATTGTGTTGTCTTTCTAGTTGCCTTAGGATCAGTTTCATACAAATATTGAACAGCCTAACTCGTGTGGTAGTGCACCGTGCGACATGAGGGAAAATACGGCAAGACTTACCATTTTCTTTCCTGTCCAAGGCAAACATTGTTAATTCAAGTACGAGCATTCACAACAAAAACCAAGACAATAGCATATGCAAGCATGAGAGTCGTTATAACACAATCGTTCAGGTGTTCAATTGTTTTATTTGACACGATGCAATGACTCACACGCGGATAGCCGCTAAGCGCGGATGACTTATCTATATGAACAATTATCGCTGGCATAGCCATAAAGGATCCAGCCACTGGAGAGAATGGCATACAGCGAAAAGAACAATGGGCGCTACAAGCCATCTCGTCTAGCACAATGGACTGTACAATAGAGTTCAGCCACTGGAGAGAATGGTATGCAGCGAAAAGAACAATGGGTGCAGCAAGCCATCTCGTCCAGCACAATAGACTGTACACTTGAGTTCCATTCGGATCGGATCGGCCCTAGTGCCCCGGTGACCGTCCGTGGAACTATACATCATTTCCGAGTTGTCCGCGACGTACAGGTCTCTGGGGTTATCCAATTTCCCATCTTCCATAATACAATCAATAATACGAGTACAATCAATAACACGAGTATAATCCGCTATGAACGAGCTTGGACAGGGTTCTCATTCAAAGGTAAACTTGATGTGATCCCAGTACAATATTCACTTTGCCTTGATGCATGCCCCTGGTTCGGGGATGCCTTGGTGACCTAACGGTCCCGGATACTTGCAGGTTCATTCAGGCACGGAACGACTACTTAGTAGTCTCCCGGGGTTTGGATGAAAATAAGGCAACATACAAGCATACAAGCATGCATTTATATAACACAACTTTCACGTTGGCTCGGGCCCGAAGGTAAGCCGAGAGGTAAAACCGTTAGGGGACTTCCCGAGCGACACGTTCTAGGATAGCATGCGAGGGTCTGAACATATATATAAGCAATATTTCATTTCCATGTTCTAGCATAAGCAATACAAGTTGGGATTATTCCCTTAGCTCGGTGCGTTGGATTCTTATTAGCATGCAAGGGTGATTCACCTAGCGACTATCATGTATCATTCCAGATTTTATGTGTGCTGGCTAAGCAAAGACAAGTTCACCGTAGCCACCCACCTTAGCGATGATTCGCCTCGGTCGAGCGATATGTCAAGCGAGCCTCTAAAAGCCTAAGCTAAATTCCTGTAGGGACAAGTCTGGATATCCTTTGTCTCAAACGAGTATTTTTGCCTGAGCAAAGCAGGTCGGGACATTACACTTTTGCCGTTTAAATCGGCAGGTCCGCTTGAACGAAATGGGGTGTTACAGGCACTATGTACAAGAGATATCACTTTTGCTCGCTCGAACGGAAGCCTTCTCGGAGAGTTCCCGATCAAAACACAAGACGATTAATCTAGGTGAGTGGACAGAACTTTATTCTCTGATTCTTGTATGCCTTAATAATGAATCTAAGTTTTTGAATGCTTGTTTGCTTAAGAAGATTGTTTCATAAGAATAATAATAGAACCTGCCTCTGCATGCTAATAAGAGAACTCACACAGTTTATTATTGAAACAAATATGCTTGCCTAACTAGAGAACTTGAAATACTTGTCTAAAAAGAAAGAGATAGAACCATTGCTATGCTAATAAGAGATAGAAATGTGCATGTTTAGCTACACGGACACCGCTATCGATCGAACCGCTGCCATGCTAATAAATAATAGTAAAAGTAGTTCATATGTTTCCTTCGTATATGCTAAGAGAAAGAGTAGAACTGCATGCTTAGCTAAAGAGATAGAGAACTGTTTACATGCTTGCTTTCTTATATAGAGATTGTTATATGTTTCTATAGAAGTTATCGAAATGCTTGAATGAAATCAGAGAATGTGGCAGCCATTCTGCATAAAAGATAGAAATGGTGGCTTGATCGGACAAAGATAAGAGAGAGAAAGAGAAGAGATTGAATATGTGCTTGTTATAGAACTGCTGCATCAATATAGAGTTTATCTGATAGAGCTGTATTCATGCATTGGTCTTAGACAACTTGTGCATAAGGAAAGATCCCACGAACGTTTTTTTGGGGCGGTGGGGACCGCTCGCCCTGGGGGGATTAGAGGAATACCTGAGGCAAAGAAGTCATCGCGATCAGGGGGTATTCATATCTATTAGATAGCTGGTTCATGTGTCAAAGCAGCTATGTATTATGAGCGAGTATACATAGTACAGTACTAGGCCATGATAACATCGCTGCTAATCTTGAGGATGGAGACTCATGGACTATCATATAGTTAGGGCGCACGCTAGGCTAGCCTTCTTGCATACCTAACTGTTTGATGCAGAGACAGACAGGGAAAGGGAGCCTTATTCTTATATATACATATGTTTCTAACTCGTATGTCTGCTGCAGGGATAACCACTCGGCGAAAGGGTAAGAATCACTGAATAAGTGATATGCATGTTATCGAATATGCTCTTCTATATTGAATGCTTGCATAAAGAAGTCTGCTTATCATATATGCTTATATCTCATTCATATGATAAGATGATGCTTATAAGAGAATGATAGAGATGCTAAGATGATAGTCCACTAGATGCTTGCTTAGAGTCTTTAAGAAAATGCATACGATTCATGAGACACACTGCGCACCAGAGATAGTATATGAATCTTCTTATAGTATATGAACTGTTTGTCTTGCCTGCTTGCTTATATCGAATACGAACTCTATTTTCAAAGATGTTTCCAAAAAGAGATGTAATATGACTCCATTCTTGTGCTGCATGTAACGAACATAGGTAAAACTAGAAAGATCACTAGTAATGTAATATTTTGCCACATGCTTACTTAGTGTGGGTTTCAGGGGGTGAAGCTTTTGTTTAGTTGATTTTAGACTCACCAGTAATTTCTTCAAAGTGCTGACCCACCAACAGTTTGTTTGTTCGCAGGTGTGGATCGTCCGAGGAAGTGATAGTCGTGTCTCATCCCAGGGACCCGGAAATCTAGAGTCGATGCCTTGAGATGTATCAAGTTTGCCTTGAGCTACTTTTGTATAGAGGGACATAATGTATGGAACGGTGTCATTGTAATCGAAAGATAGAGTGCTTGAGCGATCTGTAACCTCGGCCAAGCTCCACTTGTAAAACATCTTGATTATTAATAAAAGAGTTTATTTTCATATGCCATTGTGCTCTTTACTTTTCTGCATTATATGTGCCGCTGCTCCTATCTTGAATAGCTTACTTGTCCTTGTTCAAAGTTTTGGCCTTGTGCAAGCGCAGCTTAGGCTTGCAAGGCATCACGCCCGTACGAGGACGATCGGTTCCGTAGGGACCAAGCGAGGACGAACGTCCCCCCTGCGGGACCGGGGCATGACATAATGGTATCAGAGCGAATCGATTCTTTGCCCATTCTGTTACCTCTGAATCTGATATGTGCCCGATATTGTGCTGCAATGGATATTCCATACAATAAGTCTATAAATATTCTCAAAGATGCACGCAAAAGTTTTCTGGATTTGATTTGTTGCTTAGAGTTGTGCTTTCGTGCTTGTAAAAGATTGCTAGAGTTTTTGATTGAGGATGGTGAGGGATGAGGACTATCGCTGCTTGGGATATCGAAAGTTTCTCCTTGAGTTTCGAGGACTAAACTCTTTATTGGTGGGTAAGTATATAGTGCCCCACTCTGCGTAGGCACTATGTACAAGAGATATCGCTTTACTGGCTCGAACGGAAGCCTTCTCGAAGAGTTTTCGATCGAAACACAAGACAATTTATCTAGGTAAGTGGGCAGAACTTTATTCTCAGATTCTTGCATGCCTTAATAATGAATCTGAGTTTTTGAATGCTTGTTTGCTTAAGAAGATAGTTTCATCAGAAGAATGATAGAACCTGTCTCTACATGCTAATAAGAGAACTCACATAGCTTGTCATTGAAATGAATCTGCTTGCCTAACTAGAGAACTTGAAATGCTTGTCTAAATAGAAAGAGAGAGAACCATTGCTATGCTAATAAGAGATAAAAATGTGCATGTTTAGCTATACGGACACTGCTATCAATCGAACCGCTGCTATGCTAATAAACAAGAGTAAAATTAGTTCATATGTTTCCTTCGTATATGCTAAAAGAAAGAGTATAACTGTTTACATGCTTGCTTGCTTATATAGAGATTATTATATGTTTCTATAGAAGTTATCGAAATGCTTGAACAAAATCAGAGAATGTGGCAGCTAGTCTGCATAAGAGATAGAAATGGCGGCCTGACCGCACAGAGATAAGAGAGAGAAAGAGAAGAGATTGAATATGTGCTTGTTATAGAACTGCTGCATCCATATAGAGTGTCATGCCCCGATCTCCTGCAAGAAAATCGGCCGTTCCCGCTAGGCGAGAATCACCGCGCCAGCGCTCCCGCGGAACTATCGCTTTCACCCATCCGGACGTGATGCCGCACGAGCGTAAGCCACGCCCGTGCAAGGTCGTGGTCCATTGGCTGGCGGTAAGAGTTCTAAGCCACAGAGTCATACAGATTGTCCGAGTGCAGTAGAGTCATGAACGCATAGCGATTTGGTAACAAGTTCACTGAGTCGACAATATAGCGGAAGCATTGAAACATAAGTTGAAGTAAAGCAACTCTTTATTGATATGAACAAGTGTTACAGGCGGCGTATAGCCGAGATTACAAGTCGCTCAAGCCTCTCTCTCTGAAAAAGTAAAAGCGTGCCAAGTGGCTACAATTGTGGAATGATTGTACAGGCGATGTTCAGGCGACGTTTACAACATTATGTCTTGTATATGTGCTTCAGTTCCGGACGTACCGTTGCTTCGGAGTGATCTCCATACCTTAGCACGCACGAAGGAGGCATCCACACTGAACGAGGTTCTCCCGTACCATGCATACAAACTGGTGGATTATCAGTACATTGAATACACTTGTGGGGAAGCTACTCGCCCGCTCGACAAATCCAAACACGTAATACAGGTTCCGTGCACAACTATTAAGTTGTCTTTCTAGTTTCCTTAGGATCAATTTTATCTAATATTTGAATATCCTAACTCGTGTGGCAGTGTGTCGTGCAACATGAGAGGAAAAACGGCGAGACTTACCATTTGGCCTTCCATGTCCAAGGCAAACATTGTTAATTCAAGCACGGGCAAGTATAAACATTCAGGGGCATTCATAATGAAAACTAAGGCAACAACATAAGCAAACACGAGTGTTGTTGTATCATGATCGTTCAGGTGTTCAGTTGTTCATTGATGCGATGGAGTGACTCGCACGCGGATAGCCGCTAAGCGAGGATGACTTATCTATATGAACAGTTGTCGCTGGCAATGCCATAAAGGACCAGTTTAGTCTTGAACAAGGATGGAAAGCAATAAAGATTCAGTAGTGGTTGCAGACCATCATGTCCAGATGCAGTAGACTATCGTGCAGTTCCATCCGGATCGGAACGGTCCCAGTGCCCCGTGACCGCCCGTGGAACCGAATGACCTTGTTTTCAAGTTGTTCGTGACATGCAGGTCTGTAAACTGTAGGTCTCTGGTCTGGTACATGAACAAGTTTGAGGCAGTATGTGTATATATTGAACAAGTCCGGTATGGAACGAGTTCGAGGTAGTATATATACAGAACTTGTTGAGGCAGGATTCATTGATTCAGTAGTGTATAGATTGCCAGGCCAGTTGATTCAGTAGTTTGCTCCATGAGCTGTGATTCAGTGATTTGATTTATTCAGTCAGGGTGCAAATTCCCTGTTTCGGGAATTGCCATGGTGACCTAATGGTCCCGGACACTTTCGGGTTCTTCCATGCACGGAACGACACTTAGTAGTCTCCCGTGGTTTGGATGAAAATATGGCAACATACAAGCAGACAAGCATGCGTTTCTAAGGAACATAAGCAGACACGTTTGCTCGGACCCGAAGCTAAGCTGAGAGATAAAACCGTAAGGGACTTAGCATGCGACGGTCTGAATATAAGCAGTATTTCAATTTCCATGTTCTAGTATAAACAATACAAGTTGGGATTATTCCCTTAGCTAGGTGCGTTGGATTCTTATTAGCATGCAGGGGGTGATTCACCTAGCGACTAGCATGAATATTCCAGATTTTATGTGTGCTGGCTAAGCAAAGACAAGTTCACCGTAGCCACCCACCTTAGCGATGATTTGCCTCGGTAGAGCGATACGTCAAGCGAGCCTCTGAAAGCCTTAGCCGTGTCACTACCACATTCCGAAAATAGGGGTATTTTCGAATTTTTACAATATTTAATATTATGTTATTTATAATTAATTAATTGCATGATAGTGTATTTGATTTAAATAATTTTGTGCGATATGTAAATTAAATATATAATTATATGCAGTATTTATTTATTATATTTTTTAGCTAGCAGACTAGACCTAGAAGCCCAGTAGACGAACACCTGTCGGAATTATAGGGTTCTGGATTTTATTATTTTTCTAGAATTTAATATTTGGAGATTGTAATTAATTACTGTATTTTATTTAATATTTTGCACAATTGCCTTTGCTTCGATATTTGGAGCACTATCCAGACTTTTATCTTCCAACAAATTTCACAATCTTGCCCTAGACATGCCCGCCTTCAATTCTGCTATTTTTTGTAACTCATAATTGTGCTCTCTGTACATTATTTCTGGCCGCACAAAAATCGTCGCGGACGTTATTTTAAAATTCCTATTTTTTATCGTTGTGCGTTCCAATCGAAAATTGGAGGCCATCTTGACCTATTTTTCGTGCAGCCCAAATTAGGGTAATATTCTGTTCTGAGTCTTCTTCAATATTGGTATTGATGACCTGACCTGATTTTGGCTCCATGTACTCCTAATTAATTGTTAAACCCAACTTGTATTTTATTTTTATTTAAATTGAGGATACCATTTTATCTGATTTTAAAATCCCAATTTAATTCCAGTGCCCTGTTATTTGAGCCCATACCGATCATACCGTGCCCCCTGACCCTATAAAATACCGGACTCCGAATCGCCCGCCCAATTTTCGTCATTTCATGTGTTTGTGCAATTTCCCAAATTTAAGGGGGCCAAATTACAAGTTGGCATTTTGTGTCAACACCCAATTATTTTAACCAATGAGAAATCCTTAATATTTTAATTAAACCTCAACCCTCATCCTTACATGAATTAATTCCCTTCATGTTCAATCCTAGCCACCCATTCAAGGGATGGAATCATCACCCTCCATCACACCCTCTCTCATCCTATTTAATGTATTGTCCCATCATAAGCCCTAATCCCTAGACAACCTAGGTTTTCCCCCACCTCCACAAGCCTCCTCCCTCTCCTACGTATGTATATTTTTCTTCTTCCCTTTCCTTTCTTCTTCTCCTTTTCCTTTCTTCTCCTCCTTCTTTCATTCTTTGAATTTGAAATTCAAATAATAAAGAGAGAGGGAAACCATCACCATCCCTCACCCCTGTGCTTTTCCAGCCACCCTCACGACAGTGCACCGGCCGGCGAGCGGCCGACCCGCCGACTGCGGTGATCCCCCACTGCGTCTCCGGCGGCTCCACCTCACCTACTCCTCCCCATCTCCACTGCCCAGCCCCGGCGTCGGTGCCGACAGCCCGCCGCACATCCCCTCCGGCCAGTTGGCAGCCACCCCGGCCGCTGACTGCACCCCGGCCCCCTCCCCGGCTGCTCCTCCTCCGATCCCTCCATCTCCACCCATCAGCCGGCGGCCAACTCCTCTGGCCGGCGCCCCACTGCACCCTACAGCCCGCTGCCCCCTCTGCTGCTGGTCGACTCCAGTCCGGCGAGCGGCCGAGTCCGGCGGCCGGCAACCCCCTCTCCTCTGTAAGTCTCCTTCTTCCCCTTCTTTCTTTATATATATATATATATATATATATATATATATATATATATATATATAAGTATATGTATATATATACATACATGTTAATTAGTGTAATTAATTTGTATAATAAATATAAGGTATTGTATGTATTTAAATAAATGGTATAAATATGTATTTAATTTAACAGTATATATAATATTGGTATATATATAATTTGTATAAGCTAGTATATGTATTTGTATATAATTAGTATATATATATGTTTAATAACTATTTATTTAATATGTATAGTATACCTATATACATTAGTATATGAATGCAATATGTACAAGTATTATTTTTAAATAAATATTAACATATAAATAAGTATATCAATTATTTTTATTAAATTATATAATTAAGTATGTATCTAATTAATGTTTTAAATACATAAATATGTATAGCATTTGTAAATTAATGTATATGAAATTATGTAATTTAAATTAATGATTAACAGTATATGTATGTGGATATACATATTTAATATGATTCTAGTATATATATAATATTGGTACGTGTATATGTTGTATATATATTTAAATTAGTATATATATATTTTGGCATATAGATGTATATAAACAGTATTATTTAATTAGTGCCTTTAAATACGTGAAATGTGTATGGAATATAAAGAAATTGGTAATGCATAATTTAATATATATTTTGTATAAGTAATTAGTACATTCTTAAAATGTATATTTTGTATAAGCATTAGTATATTCTTAATATGTAAATTTGTATATATTTATTTAAATGCTATATATCATTTAAATATTGTACTGTATTTTCATATAGAAATATGTATCAAATATGTATATGTATATTATTTGTTTTATTATATTTAATTGTAAATTATAGTATGTAGAATTAATTACTAAGCATGTATAATTAAATGCCTCTGAATAAGTATATTAATTATTTTATTAAATTGCATAATTGAATATGTATCAAATTAATATTTAAAGTACATAATGTATAGATATGTAAATACGTATTTGATATATGTTAATATATAAATGTACGAATTTTGGAAATGTGCAACTATAGCAAGTAAGTTATATTGGTATATATTTTAGATATATTTCATGAATTATGTTTATATATATATACATACAAGTATTATTTTATTATGTTTATATACAAGTATTATTTATTTTTAAAGTATATAGTTATACATATATCTATTATTGATATTGATGGAAATTATATGTAATTAATTTATAAGATGTTTATTTAAATATGTAGTCCTACTAGATGACCCTAGTTGACTAGTGCCCTGCCTGGCATGGCCCTAAGGCCAGTGTTTATAGACTGTATGTTAGGGTAGCATCTGATGCAAGTGTTATTGTGATATATTTTTAGGACTGTTGGTTTACCCAGGGGATATTCTGGAACAGGACATCCATAAATACCAGCTAAGGACCCAAGGCAAGTACATTCTCTGATAATTTCCAATTCTTGATAATTGCTATAAGTTCAATGATCTTGAAATGTTACAACTGAATCTTTGACACTGTGCTACACGGACTAGTATAGCTTGGATCTGCAGTCATGAGATGTTATCTTGATTATCGTATTGACATTGTACACGACATGTATATTTAGATATCGTACATGATAGACTTGACTTGCTCGTGTATCGTGACGTGTCATGGTTGGATCCACAGTACTAGTTGGGGGCGGAGAAGTAGTTAGTAAGAAATGTGATCATAACCTCTTATTGTAGTATAGAAATTGTAAGTGTTAATCATGCTCTTCATCCATGATTAGCCAGGCCCTGTAGCTATCGTACATGTTCCCAAGCCGGTCACATTTCGAAACTACTATTTCAAACACTTAGAATAGATTACAGTTCCCTATTTAAATCATATACTACATCACCGTATATGATACTGTTCCTTGTTTCTTTTCATTTTCATACATGCACTGACTGTATCATATTGTCTATTGCCTGTCTCTTTACATTGCCTGTCTCTCTTAAATTGCCATTGCATTTATTTCACTGTCTTCTCAGTAGCTAGCATGACATGTTTTATTGTATTATAGACATTATCAATTAATGGAACTGTTATTTGAGATTGTTGCTTTGCTCCTTCCTGACTGGAAATATTTTTCCAGACTATGCCTTAGAGGACCGCTGTCCGACACTTATGGTGAGTAGCTGCAGACTTGATAGTAGTTGTGATTCCAGGAGGTCTAGCTGGAAATTACTATTTTTAGTTAGTTCTTTTAAACAGTCTATTTGGTACCGGATTTGTCTCCGGCATTTTGATGATTCTTGGATAATGTTGAGTTAGAATATTACTTGTGGACTTGTGTTGTGTTTAATTTTAGTTTTATTATTTGAAATCTTATCGTGCTATAATCCTGTGATTGAGTATGTGTTCATCTTATTTGTGTCATCCGTGCCTCCTAATGGAGATTGGATGCTTGCGTGACATTAGTTAGATAGTATCGAGACCTTGACAGCGTTTTACCGCCGATGCTGCGGCGTAGGCTGGACGTACCCACGCACTTGTGCCCCTAAACCGGGTGCGGGTCGTGACAAGCCGGGTTCCTGTAGGGACAAGTCTGGATATCCTTTGCTTCTCATTTGAGGCAAAGCGGGTCGGGACAGTTGCACTTTTGCCGATTGAGTCGGCAGTCCGCTAGAACGGAACGGGGTGTTACATCCTACCCAACTCAGAAAAAGTCTCGTCCTTGAGACTTACTGAGGAAAAGCAGTAATCTAGGGTTGAGGAAATCCTAGACAAGTCATTGTACTTGTTCATTTGGATATTCACTTGCACAAGCATCGAGATCGGTATATCGCTTAGTCTGGATCGTGCGCACTTTCGAAGTGCACTTCTAGCGTGAGCACGTCAACCAGCTTAGTGATAGCGAAGTCTTAGCACTCGAGTTTCACATTTTCTTAAGTCTTGGATGGTGCACTAGTTCAAGGCGTCCCTCGAATAGATGTATTCAACCAAACTTAGAGTTAGTGAAATCGGACAAGCTACTAGCGATACTCTCAAGGGTTCGTATAGGTTGGCACAAAGGCCACTCGCAGCACAACATCATACAAGCAAGCATATCATTCAAAACGTATTTTGAAAGTATTTAGACTTATTGTTGGAATATCCTATCGAGGCACTGAGAGAGAGCGTTCACATAACCCACGAACGAGCTTTCGAAACAGAGATATTCGAATCGAAGTCCAAAGGCGTAGAAGCCAGGCTCTGATACTAACATGTCACGCCCCGATCTTCCGTAGGCAAATCGGCCATTTCCGCTAGGCGAGAATCACCGCGCCAGCGCTCCCACGGAACGATCGCTTTCACCCATTCGGGCGTGATGCCGCACGAGCGTGAGCCACGCCCGTGCAAGGCCGTGGTCCATTGGCTGGCGGTAAAAATTCTAAGCCACAGAGTCGCACAGATTATCCGAGTGCAGCGGAGTCATGAACGCATAGCGATTTGGTAACAGGTTCACTGAGTCGACAATATAGCGGAAGCATTGAAACACAAGTTGAAGTAAAGCAACTCTTTATTGATATGAACAAGTGTTACAGGCGGCGTATAGCCGAGATTACAAGTCGCTCAAGCCTCTCTCTCTGAAACAGTAAAAGCGTGCCAAGTGGCTACAATTATGGAATAATTATACAAGCGATATTCAGGCGACGTTCACAATATTATGTCTTGTATATGTGCTTCAGTTCCGGATGCACCGTTGCTTCGGAGTGATATCCATACCTTAGCACGCACGAAGGAGGCATCCGCACCGAACGAGGTTCTCCCGTACCCTGCATACAAACTGGTGGATTATCAGTACATTGAATGCACTGGTGGGGAAGCTACTCGCCCGCTCCACAAATCCAAACACGTAATACAGGTTCCGTGCACAACTATTAAGTTGTCTTTCTGGTTGCCTTAGGATCAGTTTTATGCAATATTTGAATAGCCTAACTCGTGTGGAAGTGCGCCGTGCAACATGAGAGGAAACACGACGAGAATTACCATTTGGCCTTCCCTGTCCAAGGCAAATATTGTTAATTCAAGCACGGGCAAGTATAAACATTCAGGGGCATTCATAATGAAAACCAAGGCAACAACATAAGCAAACACGAGTGTTGTTGTATCATGATCGTTCAGACGTTTAGTTGTTCATTGATGTGATGCAGTGACTCACACGCGGATAGCCGCTAAGCGAGGATGACTTATCTATATGAACAGTTGTCGCTGGTATAGCCATAAAGGACCAGTTTAGTCTTGAACAAGGATGGAAAGCAACAAAGATTCAGTAGTGGTTGCAGACCATCCTGTCCAGATACAGTAGACTATCATGCAGTTCCATCCGGATCGGAACGGTCCTAGTGCCCCGGTGACCGCCCATGGAACCGAATGACCTTGTTTCCAAGTTGTCCGCAACATGCAGGTCTGTAAACTATAGGTATCTGGTCTGGTACATGAACAAGTTCGAGGCAGTATGTGTATATATTGAACAAGTCTGGTATGGAACGAGTTCGAGGCAGTATATATACAGAACTTGTTGAGGCAGGATTCATTGATTTAGTAGTGTATAGATTGCCAGGCCAGTTGATTCAGTAGTTTGCTCTACGAGCTGTGATTCAGTGATTTGATTTATTCAGTCAGGGTGCAAATTCTCTTGTTCGGGAATTTCCATGGTGACCTAAATGTCCCGGATACTTTCAGGTTCTTCCATGCACGGAACGAATACTTAGTAGTCTCCCGGGGTTTGGATGAAAACATGGCAACATACAAGCAGACAAGCATGCGTTTCTAAGGAACGTAAGCAGACACATTTGCTCGGACCCGAAGGTAAGCCGAGAGATGAAACCGTAAGGGACTTAGCATGCGACGGTCTGAATATAAGCAGTATTTCAATTTCCATGTTCTAGCATAAGCAATACAAGTTGGAATTATTCCCTTAGCTAGGTGCGTTGAATTCTTATTAGCATGCAGGGGGTGATTCACCTAGCGACTAGCATGAATATTCCAGATTTTATGTTTGCTGGCTAAGCAAAGACAAGTTTACCGTAGCCACCCACCTTAGCGATGATTCGTCTCGGTAGAGCGATTCGTCAAGCGAGCCTCTGAAAGCCTTAGTCGGGTTCCTGTAGGGACAAGTCTGGATATCATTTGCTTCTCATTTGAGGCAAAGCGGGTCGAGATAGTTGCACTTTTTTTGATTGAGTCGGCAGTCCGCTAGAACGGAACAGGGTGTTACATAGAGTTTATCTGATAGAGCTGCATTCATGTATTGGTCTTAGACAATTTGTGCACAAGGGAAGATCCCACGAACGGTTTTTCGGGGCGCTGGGGACCGTTCGCCATTGGGGAGATTAGAGGAATACCTGAGAAAAAAAGTCCTCGCGATCAGAGGGTATTAATGTCTATTAGAAAGCTGGTTCACGTGTCAAAGCAGCTATGTATTATGAGCGAGTATACATAGTGCAGTTCTGGGCCATGATAACACCGCTGCTAATATTGAGGATGGAGACTCATGGACCATCATATAGTTAGGGCGCACGCTAGGCTATCCTTCTTACATACCTAACTGTTTGATGCAGAGACGAATAGGAAAAGGGAGCCTTATTCTTATATATGCATATGTTTCTAACTCGTATGTCTTCTTTAGGGATAACCGCTCGACGAAAGGGTAAGAATCACTGAATAAGTGATATGCATGCTATCGAATATGCTCTTCTGTATTGAATGCTTGCATAGAGAAGTCTGCTTATCGTATATGCTTATATCTCGTTCACATGATAAGATGTTGCCAATAAGAGAATGATAGAGATGCTAAAAGAGAGATGCTAAGATGATAGTCCACTAGATGCTTGCTTAGAGTCTTTAAAGAAATGCATATGATTTATGAGACACGCCGCACACCAGAGATAGTATATGAATCTGCTTATAATATATGAACTGCTTGTCTTACCTGCTTGCTTATATCGAATATAAACTCTATTTTCAAAGATATTTCTAAAAAGAGAAGTAATATGACTCCGTTCTTGTGCTGCATGTAACGAACATAGGTAAAACTAGAAAGATCACTATTAATATAATATTTCGCCACATGCTTACTTAGTGTGGGTTTCAGGGGATGAAACTTCTGTTTAGTTGATTTTAGACTCACTAGTACTTTCTCTAAAGTGCTGACCCACCAATAGTTTGTTTGTTCGCAGGTGCTGGATCGTCCGAGGAAGCGATAGCCATGCCTCATCCCAGGGACCCGAAAATCTAGAGTCGATGCCTTGAGACGTATCGAGTTTTCCTTGAGCTACTTTTATATAGAGGGACATAATGTATGGAACGGTTTCATTGTAATCGAGAGATAGAGTGCTTGAGCAATCTGTAACCTCGGCCAAGCGCCGCTTGTAACATATCTTGATTATCAATAAAAGAGCTTATTTTCATATACCATTGTGTTCTTTACTTTTCTGCATTATGTGTGCCGCTCCTCCTATCTTGAATAGCTTAATTGCCCTTGTTCAAAGCTTTGGCCTTGTGCAAGCACAACTTAGGCTTGTACGGCATCACGCCCGTGCAAGGAAGATCGGTTCCATAGGGACCAAGTGAGGACGAACGGCTCCCCTGCGGGACCGGGGCATGACAGTCGCTGACAACAAATACGTCGTTATTCGTCTCTATGGTGACGTATATTTGCGACGTGCTGACGTCGCAGATATTTTTGACATTAGCAACGTCTAGCGACGCAACGTTGGTAAAATAGGAACATAACAATTTGTAGCTAATCGTCGCCATATTAGCGACGTTATATGTGACGTTTTGCTACAACAATGCTGACATGGCAAAATTTGCCATGTCAGCTTATTAGCGACATTTTGTGACATTCTACGACATCCATGGTACATTTTAGCGAAGTTCTGATACATGTTAGAGACGTAACCTTATGGCGCTATATGTCGCGGAACGTTGGTAGATTTTTAAAAAAATAGAATACAATTTGTATAATATTTTCCAACAAAACTCTACCTAAAGTTACAAAATCACAGTTTATATAAATAGACCAAGAGCAACCCTCTATTGAATTTTTTGGGTTCGCCGACCCCTTCGGTGGAACACTCAACACCGATAAATTCTCAAACAGTTAATATGAATAATAAACTAAACTCACATAGAAAGAAATCTACAAACTTAAATTATACTAAATACGTCCCAAGAAGTCAATGAATGAATTTAAAATAAGTATCACATGCGTTTCAGAATGTAATAAAAAGTATAAAATAAATACATCGAAGACCCAAAAATGGGCCAATACACACAAACACACTAAAAACTGTCCAAACAAGGACTACTGCTGATTAGGAGGAGGAGCACCACCGGGCATCTGGGATAGAAGAAACTCATATTGCTCATGCATAAGAATCACCGATGATGATGGAGGAGACAGTTAAATCGATGGATTCGGTGTCGATGCCGCCAGGCCAGGAGGACGTATTTGCTCTAATTCTAACAGTCGAGCATTGCATGAATTCATGGCAGATGCCAGTCTCGTACTGCTCTGAGCTACTACATCCGACGAGGGGGTATTGGTATCACGTGATCGAGGAGATAATCCATCCTCGGGTAGTATAAGATCACGACCACCTCGATCACGTCCATGATCACTACAATCACGACCACGACTACGACTACCAGCCATCTGTGATCACGATTCACATATATAGACATCTAATAAATAGAACTAAGCAACATAATAGATATCTAATAAATAGAACTAACCAATAAAATAGCTATAAAAATTGAGATAGAAGTATTTCAGGAAGAGATAGAAGTATTTTAGTAGCAAAATCAAACTCCATCTCTAGGTACAACATGTAGACAAAATAGGTAATCTAATCATCGTCATCGTCAGCTCTAAATGCCTCCTTGTTCTTTCTCTCTAAGGATGTGACGCGAGTAAAAATTGACGGTGAAAGTCAAATAATGAGACCTTCCCTCCATGTTTAAGACGGAACACTTTACTATTTTCCATACATATCAGACAAGACTTGGTGCCATGGGTACTCTATCCAGATAACATACCATATGCAGGAAAATCATTGATAGTCTACACATAAGTGAAGCTCTAATCTGGAAGTTTTATTTTCTTGAAATATCATAGGTCGTGATACCCAACTCCCACAACTGTTTCAGTTCATCCACCAATGGCTGCAAATATATATCGATATTCTTCATCAGATTTTTAGGATCGGGTATGATAATTGTCAAGAACATATAAGGAGTCTTCATACACATCCATGGTGGTAGATTGTAAGGGATGAGAATCATCGACCAACAGGAGTATTGAGATCATGTCTGTCCGAAAGGAGCGAAGCCATCAGAATATAGGGCCAATCGAATATTTCTAGGTTCCGCAGCAAAATTCGGATAACAACGGTCAAAATTCTTCCATACCTCTCCATCGGAAGGATGTGACAATTCTCCATCATCCTTTGTACTTTTCTTATTATGTCACGTCATGTGTTCTGTTGTATTAAGGGACATATACATTCTCTGTAAGCGTTCATGATCGGCAAGTAATGCATGTACTTGTAGGGATGTCATTTTATTCTAGTTGAATTTTGTTTTTCTCGAACTGGCTTGTAACGATCTGCATGGAAGAAACTGTACCTTTCTTTGTCCTCATTCTCCTAATAGTACAACATGCATCTATTGCAACAATAATCTATCTTTTCGTACCCTAGTCCGAGCTGTCAGACCATCATTTTTGATTTGTAGAAGTTTTTAGGAAGCTCTTTCGATTCTTTCGATAACACCTCTTGACTAATTGTGTGATCCGATCATAGCAAGCTTACGGTAAGTCAAAATCAGACTTTATGTTCAACAAGGGCATTACTACTGACAATACTGAATGAGTATTACAACCAGGATATATAGGAGTATCTGCATCCTTAAACATATTATAAAAATCCTTTGCATTGAGATTCGGATCCTCCAGATTAAAATTAGGCCCTGCCGCATCATACACCATATCTCGTGCCAAGTTATAGTCTCCATATTCAACATAGTCTACATCATCTTCGATAGCAACATCCATAGCAACATCCACAACAAAAGCAGACTGTATTTTTGCATAAAGTTTACCTTGTGATGGCCACAGGTCATAATTACGTACAAAATCCTTAAGGGTCAGTTGCATCCTAAAAATCACCATTTCTTCGTAACGTCTATTAAGACAATGAGCACATGGACACTTGATTTTTGGACCATCCATGTAATCAGGTTTGCTCCTAGCATACTTAAGAAATACTTCAATGCATGCCTTAAAATCGTCACTCAGACCAATCTTGCTCTCGTATTGCTACATGTACATCCACGTAGGATCAACCAAGTAACAATCCATTGCTTGGTGGGTGTGAAAAATTCTGTAACGTAAGATAAAATACACAAAAGCAATTAGATGTACATACGATATTAGATGGTGTCACAACCCGCACGCGGTATAGGGGCACGAAAGCGTGGGTACGTCCAGCCTACGCCGCAGCATCGGCGGTAGAACGCTGTCTGGGTCACAATAATACTATATAACTAAAAATATGTCAATGATGTCACTCTCCATAAGGAGAACAATATACATCTCATGATATCTCCTAATGTAAACTCAATCACAACCACTATAAAAGTATAAGGCACGATAAGAGATAAGAAGAATGACATAGTTAAACACCATGTCTCAAATGTAGATAATCCACAGTCTAGCTGTCCAATATAAAGTCTCCACAAGTCTCAACATAAATTAAGAATAAGTCTAAAAATAAACTTAATAAACCTTCAAATAAGTCTCAGAAGCATAAGATAAATACTGCCTAGATAGCTGCAGGTAATGTCTCCTCTAAAGGAATAGTCTCCTCTAAAATCTCTGGTGTGTAGTCTGCATCTATACCCGGTCCATAGTGTGTGGTACAGAAATCCTCAAGATCCTCTGAAAAAAATATCCAGTCAGGATTAGAGTGAAGTACAAGCACTAACAGTAGTTCCACATATATTGACAAAAACTATAACATAGTGTAAAGAAATACAAGACAGATAGGAAATACTGGCAATAAGAAATACTGGAATAATGAAATGTTGAAATAAAGAAATACTGAAGTACTGGAGCATATGTCATCATCAATATATATCTAGCAATGAATAGAAATACAAGTACACGCTAGAACAATGAACTGGTATATATGGGAATGCTAGAATCATGACGAGAACATAAGAATGATATATCAATATACTAGAGATACATGTCAAGAACATCTAACTAAGTGTGTTCAGTATATCATGTGATCAGCTTGGGACTGATCAGGCTTGCTATGTATGACTAGCTATGATTCATGTAAGGTCAGGCTAACCATCCGGATAGCTATGATGCAAGCAATAGTCAGGCTAGTCACACATAACAGGCTATAAGTCATGTAATGGTCAGGATGCACTGACATGAGGTGTGGGTGAGCTATGATGCATGTAGAGTTTGGGTATGATCACATAAGCTACTAATATTTCCCCGTTTCCCCCAGCTAGCACGATGGATTCCAAATTATGACTCCTCGTGACAGGTCTCGATGATGCCAACTCGTGTAAACAAAAGTGTCAGAGTCATGTACGCTATACAATAAAAATTATAGAGATAATCAACATAATAGAAACTGTCAGAGAATGTACTCGCCTGTGGTCCTTAGCTGGCAATACCAATGTTCGGGTTCCAAAGTATCGTCTGAAGGATCCAACGGTCCTATAGACATATCATATAACACAATACTGCATCAGACATTACTCTTAACACACAATCAACATAATAAACTCAGAGACTATACTAGGGGGTCACGTATGTAATGACCCGCTCCGCTCAACCCGGAGGGCCGATTGAAACGGCACAAGTGTAGCTATTCAACCGCCTTGCTCAGCGAGATGGCTCGTTCGATGCAAAGGCATTCATGCTGGGATCTTCAATGGAGTCAGACTTAGGCTATCAGAGGCGCATCCGGAGTCTCGCTAGACCGAGATGATACATCGCTAAGGTGGGTGGCCCCGGTGAACCTGTCTCTACTTAGTTGCATACTAAGAAAATGGATGCTACATGCTAGTTATAGGCGATAACCTTTGTATGCTAATAAAAGAGATAAACGCACATAGCTAAGGGGATAACCCCGCCTTATCATTTTATAGAACATGGAGATTTTACTTGCTATATGCGTAGTCGAGATTGTTGAGTTGGAATATAGTAATTTCCTTCATATATGCCCTAAAGTAGTGTGAGTTCATACTGAGGCATTGCACCGCACGGAACATGACACGGGATGGAGAAAAATTAGGTTGCATGCATAAAAAAGGAAGTCTATCAAGTAGTCGTTCTGAGTCAGGAGATGGAAGGAAAGGAAGGTACTCGGGATATGCAGATCACCGAGGCAGTCTCTAATTAGGGAGCTGCATAAAGAAGAAAAGATCCAAGTGTAGTCCTCGACAAAGACTGATTCGAGAGTTGTCCTCGGCTAGGATTAGAATATGGGGGAGTAGTTGCATGGTCACGGACAACTGGTTGCGCACCAGGTAGAGAGAGTCCTCGACACGATTGCTGAGGCATCTGAATCGTGTCGGCCTGGAAGGACAGTGCCAGTGTAGTCCTGGCGATACGCTATCTGATGACTAGCGGGTGAGAGCTAGACATCCAGCAAGGCTTGCTACCGACCTGGATGGACGTCGACTCGTTAGATGGTTGGGAGGCCCAGCAAGGCTAGCAACCGAGCTGGGAAGACGGTCGTCCATCGCAGATTATGTCCAATATGGCTAGCAGAGCCAGTGACCTTCATATAGATAAGTCATGTTTGCATAGCGGCTATCCGCATTGAATAAAGAAGAAACGGGAAGGTGTGCGTTTGCACGATATTTTGCATAATTAGAATGGACGCACGGTATCACACATAGTTCGAGTAAAATGGGTCTTGTGAGGCAGGGGCACGGCATAACACTTGGGTTTCATAGTTGCTTCTTGTTATTCCATAGTTCATTGTTTATATTGCTGCATATGATAGGGAAGGCCGAATGGTAAGAAATGGTAAGGTGAACTCAATTGTTCATTATTATGACACTCTTGAGCTGACACGGAGATTACTTTCTGTATATTGCTATGTAACTGATCCTAAGGCAAAAGAATAGAAAGACAACGAAACCAGTCCGTGCACATAACTAATGAACGTGCTTGTTTTATGGCGTGGGCGAGAGGCCTCCCTACCAGTACATTCAATGTACTGATACCCAACCAGTCTGTATGCAGGGTACAGGGGGAACTCGTACGGATTCGGAGATCGCTAACGCAATAAGGCGCCGGACCGCACTTGGTGTCTTGGAGCGTGGCGCACGGACCCGGAGCTCGCATATATGAGACATAATGTATGAGAACATCATCATCCAGATCGTTTGTATTGGTTCTAAGCCTAAGGGCATATTCGTTGTAAGAGAGAGAGAGAGACAGAGCATGAGTGACTTGTAATCTTGGCCTAGCGCCGCTTGTAATCTTTACTTCATATCAATAAAGAGCTTGATTTGGATTCAATACTCGTGTTTGTTTTATGTTTTCGCTATGACGACTCTGTGAACTAGTTATCAATGGCCGTTTCGGTATTTGTCTTGCACGGGCGCAACCCCAGGCTCGTGCGGCATCGCGTCTTGATGGAAACGTACGTCCCGCGGGAGCGCTGGCGCGGTGATTCGCGCCTAGCGGGGACGGCCGATTCCGACAGGAGATCGGAGCGTGACATATTGGTATCAGAGCACGGCTTTACGTCCTTAAAATTTGTTTCGATTATCTTAGTTTTGAACTTGTGTATTGAAGAAGTGGTAGATGCTCTCTCTCGATGCTTTGATGGATGTTCCATACAAAAAGTCTAAATATTTTCGAAAAGTGCATGTGAAATATACGATTGCTTGAACGGGATTATGATGCATGGGCTTTTATCCCAACCTATGAAAGACATTGTGATAGTAGGCTCGTGTTATAATCAGGCAAGTTATATGTCTATATAAAAACACCAAGCGAGTAGAGTGCGAGATAAGAATATCGTTCAGACCATGGTCTATGCACAGGGTCTTTTGGCTAAGTTTTGTTGAGTATCGTGCACCAAAACCCTTGGTGCTAGTGAGTTGCAAAGAGATTTGGGTATTGTTCGAATGAGAATAAAGTTGACTTAGGAGGGAAGTCGATAGAGACTTTATCGGAGTGCCGCTAAGGCGAGTAATGGGAATCGTGTATGGAATTTTCAGATATAGTTGGATGGTTATCCATAACGATAAGTTATGATTTACAACATATTTGTATGATGGACTATCGATAGGGGTACATACGAGTCTAAGATCGTTAAGGCGACAAATAGGGATCGTGTTGGAGTTCTAAGGAACGAATTGAGAATACGAGTGAAGGATGCGAACGCGATTCAGGAATTATTAGGATGACTCGATTCCTGAGTGGTGTATGCGATAAGTCCCCTGTTCGATTAGGCGAATTGTGGATACAATAAGTTATATAGATTCATGGAGTATAACTCGAACCCTGAGTGGTGTATTGGTCGGCTTAGAAATGCTCGAACGAAGTCATAGATTCGGAGAGTTAAACGGGTCTAACAGCAAGCGACGAGATTGGGTAAAGCCTTAGTATAAATAAACAATGCCTAGCAAGTAAGAAAAATTGGAGGAGCATGCAATATTTGGTTCGAACGAGTTACAATGAGTTGAATAAGGGATAAGGCTTATATCGAATAGGAATCCAGGATAATTGAAATTGATTACATGGTCGGGGAAACTTAAAGGATTGTACGAGCGATTTTGAGTTGAAACAAGCGAATTAAAAACTTGAGTTGAGATTGAATAATCTGAGATGCGATCGGAGTTAGTGCGATTGAAAATAATATAGCGAACGAATGATAGCGTGCATAAAAAATTTGGATTTGAGTAGGATAACGCTCAATAGAGTTCGGTTCGAGTACGAATGTGATGATTTCATATTTTTGGAGATTTTAGACCATAATAATGGTTGGAAGATAAGTATGGATTGATGTAAGTTAGTAAAATGGTAATTCTGATGAATCGAGTTAAGAGGTAACAGATTTGGCTTGGAGTATGGAAGAACGATCTTGAAATCAAGTTCAGAAAGATAACATTCAAAATCTGTCCCAGCGAGAACGATTATCCTGCGGGAGCACCGGCGTGATGATTTCACGTACAACAGGGATAATCGAACTCAAAGGGAACATGTTCGGTGATTATTCCAAATGAACTCGATGAATGGAACGTATCAAATGGGATAGATTTGGGTTTGAGATTTGAACTTAGTTGTTTGAGGAATGCTAAGAGTAGACTAAGAAGCGATCAAATGGTAATATTAAAGTTGGACGGTTTGGTTAGGCGAACTTGGATGGCGGTAAGAACGGTTATTAGAAGAACATGGCTTGGTGGATCAATGTACAACTTAGGATAAAATAAAAGGTCACGATAAGGTATCCGTTCATTCGATGATAACCATAACGATTGACCTTCTTGTCTTGTGCGAGTACGACTTCTTGCTCACACTTGCGTCACGTCCGGATTAGGACGATCATTTTGCGGGAGCGTTAGCGTGGTGATATCACGTCCTACGGGGATGATTGAACTTGCGAGAGACCGAAATGTGACAAATTGAAGGATTATTTTGACTTGTGGTTCGATACGATAAGATAATTTTCAGAATATAAGTGAATCTAAGGATTTTTGGTGAGAAGTTAGTCTAGAAACGTGAAGTAAGAGATGTTGGACGGTTTTATGAACGGATACGTAGATTATGCTGGACGACTTAGAGTTTATGATATACATCGATAATTTATAATGAATTGTGGCTTAGTGATACAAGCGTAGAAAATAATGGATTGGTAAATTCTATCAAACGTGATGAAAGAGATAGTATGTGCGAATCGATGGGTTAGACCTGCAACGTGGGCGTATTGTGGGTTCGGTTGAACGAGCGTGTTGGTGTGATAGGATGATCTGTGCTCGATGTTTAGAAATCTGAGTGAAACGAGCTTGGGTAGAATACCCATATAAAGGAACAATGGTTTGACCTTAGGGTGTTTGGGGCGAGCGTTGTGCAACGCGGTTGCACGATGAGTCACAAACTTGAACTGTACCTATGACTTTGTGTGCTGACCTAGTAGCTAGGAAGATGACCCTGTGCCTTGAGTTAAACTGGAGTGGCTGACTTCAGAGTATCGTTTAGGAAGAATAATAGAACTGGGGCAACGAGACTTAGAGTTAGGATTTGGAATTGGGAATATGCACTAGCAACGTTCGCGTTGAAACAAACGCAATACGAGGTAGGACTCGGGTAAAAATTGATTTGGTTGGATTGATTATGTGACGGTAAAGGATAAGACGGTATTGAAGAATTGTTGGACGAGACTCTCACGATTAGAATTGGTGATATTGAAGATAAGTTGGCGTGATGAGTTGGATTGTTGCTTGGATGATGAGCGTTGCTACTAGTAATGCTAAAACTTGAAGTTGGGTGAGATCGGAGTAGACGATAACTAAATCGAACCAGACTTTGGTCATTCATTTAGCATATCGATCCGCGTTTCGAAGATTTTTACGAGTAGCTTGTCAGACTTAACTGTCACTAAGCTTGGTTAAAATATATATATTTGGGGGATGCCTTGAATATGGGTACGATCCAGACTTAGCGATATGCATAACTCGGATGCAGCTGTAAAGGGAAATATTCGGATTCGTATGGATGAGTATGGCAACTGAAATAGGTTACCCTCAACCTAAAATATCATAAAGAAAGGATTGTATCGTTCCATGTGCTACTGAGATAGTTCTGCGCTAAGGCGCAGTACGAGATTGAGTTTGGGAATGCAATAGTTGTACGAAGGGATTATTCGGATAAAATGATTAAGCACTCGTGCGAACGGAACGAGTAAAACAAATAGGAAGTTAAGTACGATTGAACCAAAAGATGCGAAGGATTAGAGCGTACCCCCAGGTGGGCAATTTAGCTCTGTGCTAAGGCGCAATATAGACTGAGTCAGAAAACGTAGGCGATTTAATAAGACGGTCTTGGCTGATAGTAAGATTTACTTAGCGAGATTGGACGGTGACTCAGAGAGATTTGATGCAAACGAGACTGGAAAATTAGCCGAGATTCAAACTTTTGGGTTTAGGCGTAACGATGGGTTTCGATAGGCGAGGTCAAGTAAAACTGTCAAATGTGTTCGGCTGTATTTGGTTCCTATGTTAGATAATATAATAAGTTGGGCAAGTCCACCCAATTATGAGTTGCAAGTTCCCATTGAGTTATAGAATACTCCGTGTTTGAGTAATACAGCCATGCGCCGTGTGCAGTAGAATTGAGTCGGGAGTGCAACGATTGAGTTGAGTATAGTTCAATAGCATTGAACGGTAGAGTCGTTTGATGAGAATTGGCTAAGCATGCGCGTAACTTATGGTGAGAAATAAATAAAAGTATTATTGATACAGTCCTTGAAGGATGCGATATTATCAAGGAAGGACAGTAAAATGCTAAAGGAAGCAATCAATTAGAATAGCATTGTGAAGATCAAAATTTCCTAGTGTGATTGAGCATACTCTCATCCTAAATCCTATTTCCTATATCCTATCGCAGGCTCGTAGCAGTACAACTAAGTTATTGCACTACCACGATATCGCATAATTTGCGAAACTAGGACCTGCATGTAGTGCCCCGCTCCGCGTAGGCACTATTTACAAGTGATATCGCCTTGCTTGCTCGAACGAAAGTTTTCTCGGAGAGTTTCCGACCGATTAATCAATGTGAGTGGGCAGAACTGCATTCTCTGATTCTTGTACGACTTAATAATGAATCTGAGTTTTTGCATGCTTGTTGCTAAAGAATATTGTTTCATAAGAAGAATGATAGAACCGACTCAGTATGCTAATAAGAGAACTCACATAGCTTGTCATTGAAACAAATATGTTTGCTTGCTTGTCTGACTAAGAGAAATAGAAATGCTTGTCTGATATGAGATAGAACCATTTTTATGCTAATGAGAGATGAGAACTATAGCATGCTTAGTCACACGGACACCGCTAGTGAACGAACCCTGTCATGCTAATAACAAAGAGTAAAGATTGCTTGCACTTATTCTTGATATCGTATGCTAGACTGGGATACTTGAATGCTTGTCCTACAAGAGATAGAACTACATGCTAGAATTATAAGAATTGTTCTTGCTTGTTACTTGCTTAATGAGTTAGCTTTGCTTGAACATGCTTCATTGATTGCTTGTCATGAGATGGAACTTGGTGAATGGCGTGAGCTTGTGAATCTAGACTAATAGTCCACCCTGAGGCTTCAAAACCTTACTTACGGGGGGGTGTGGCTATTAGGAAATGTGTATTGATAGTGTGAGCTTCGGTTATCTGGACTTGATAGATGTGTTTGCTTGCTTGTTCTGGATTATGTGCATAATCTTGTATTGATAGAAGCTTGCATTCTTGCATTTGGTCAGGACAACTTATGCACAAGGTCATCTCTCGGGCGTTCCTGGGGCACTGTGATCATTCGACCTAGGAGAGATCTAGATCTAGATACCTGAGGCTTGAACGTCCTTCTGGTAGACCCGTCTATTAGTGAGATGGGCTTGTACGTCCCAACTGCTAATCCCATTGAGGGGACCATCATGTAGTTAGGGCGCATGCTAGGCTAGCCTTCTTGCATACCTAACTGTTTGATGCATGGACGAACAGGAAAACTAGAGAACTGTATACATTATGTTATGCAAATTGTGGCTAACTTGTGTGTCTGCTGCAGGGATAACCTTTCGGCCGTGGGTGAGAAATGTTATGAGTTTATCTATAGCCTGCTTGATCATTCAGTATGCATCGTGAGTTATCTGATAGTGCATTATGCATTCGCATCGGTTGGACAATGGTTATTAGTGCAGAGCTGAACCTTGGTCACAGCTGCTAATAGTACCAGTATGTGAGTCATTGGATAGATGGATTACCGTTGCCAATCCTGAGTTTCTCGGGGACCAAAATCATATAGATGTGTTGCCTTAATTGCTTGGGTGAATGATAGTCCACTGGATATACTTGCCTCGATTTGAGATTTGTCCTACAAGAGTTAGTTTGGATGCACAATACATGTTGCACACTGCACGATGAACACTGTTCCATATAGTTGCTTGAATGCTTGAGTATCGAATATGCGAAACTGGTTTCCAGCTTGTGTTTTCAAAAGATGTAATCTGACTAGTTCTGAGCTACATGAATTAAACTTAAGTAAAACTAGCAAGATTACTAGTAATGTAATATTTTCCCACTTGATTACTTAGTGTGGGTTTCAGGGGGTGTAGCTTCTGTTCAGTTATTTATCTCACCAGTACTTGCATAAAGTGCTGACCCACCAATAGTTTGCTTGTTCTTAGGTGCTTGTTCGTTCGAGGAAGCGATAGCCGTGCCTCATCCCAAGGAACCGAAAATCTAGAGTCGATGCCTTGAGCCGCATCGAGATTGTGTCTAATTTGAGTTGCTTTTGTATAGAGGGACATGATGTATGGAACGGTGTCATTGTAATCGAGAGAAATAGTGCTTGAGCGATTGTAACCTCGGCCATGTGCCGCTTGTAACACCTTTGATTATCAATAAAAGAGCTTGTTTATCATGTGCCACTGTGTTCTTTACTTTTCTGCAATATGTGTGCCGCTGCTTCAGTATTGAATAGCTTACTTGCCCTTGTATCAAAGCTTTGGCCTTGTGCAAGCGCACTTTAGCCTTGTACGGCATCACGTCCCGATGAGAATGATGGTCCTACGGGAGAGCTGAAATGTGGTAATTCACGTTCAGCAGGGACTATTGGGCTTGCGGGAGATCGGCGGTATCCTGAATAATGATCAAGAGAATCAATTAAGGTGATAAATACGATATTATCAAGGAAGGACAGTAAAATGCTAAAGGAATCAATCAATTAGAATAGCATTGTGAAGATCAGAATTTACTAGTATGATTGAGCATACTCGCATCCTAAATCCTATTTCCTATATCATATCGCAGGCTCGTAGCAGTACAACTAAGTTGTCGCACTACCACGATATCGCACAATTTGTAAAACTAGGACCTGCATGGACCACCACTAAAAATGTGTCACGACCCGCACCCGGTATAGGGGTACGAGAGCGTGGGTACGTCCAGCCTACGCCGCAGCATCGGCGGTAGAACGTTGTCTGGGTCACAATAATATTATATAACTAAAAACCTGTCAATGATGTCACTCTCCATAAGGAGAATAATATACATCTCATGATATCTCCTAATGTAAACTCAATCACAACCACTATAAAAGTATAAGGCACGATAAGAGATAAGAAGAATGACATAGTTAAACACCATGTCTCAAATGTAGATAATCCACAGTCTAGCTGTCCAACATAAAGTCTCCACAAGTCTCAACATAAACTAAGAATAAGTCTAAACATAAACTTAATAAACCTTCAAATAAGTCTCAGAAACATAAGATAAATACTTCTTAGATAGCTGCAGGTAATGTCTCCTCTAAAGGAATAGTCTCCTCTAAGATATCCGGTGTGTAGTCTGCATCTATACCCGGTCCATAGTGTGTGGTACAGAAATCCTCAAGATCCTCTAGAAAAATATCCAGTCAGGATTGGAACGAAGTACAAGCACTAACAGCAGTTCCACATATATTGACAAAAACTATAACACAGTGTAAAGAAATACAAGACAGAGAGGAAATACTGGCAATAAGAAATATTGGAATAATGAAATGCTGGAATAAAGAAATACTGAAGTACTTGAGCATATGTCATCATCAATATACATCTAGCAATGAATAGAAATACAAGTACATGCTAGAACAATGAACTGGTATATATGTGAATGCTAGAATCATGACGAGAACATAAGAATGCTATATCAATATACTAGAGATAAATGTCAAGAACATCTAACTAAGTGTGTTCAACATATCATGTGATCGGCTTGGGACTGATCAGGCTTGCTATGTATGACTAGCTATGATTCATGTAAGGTCAGGTTAACCATCCGAATAGCTATGATGCAAGCAATAGTCAGGCTAGCCACACATAATAGGCTATGAGTCATGTAATGGTCAGGCTACACCAACATAAGGTATGGGTGAGCTATGATGCATGTAAAGTTTGGGTATGATCACATAAGCTACTAATATTTTCCCGTTTCTCCCAGCTCGCACGATGGATTCCAAATCAAGACTCCTCGTGACAGGTCTCGATGATGCCAACTCGTGTAAAAAATAGTGTCAGAGTCATGTACGCTATACAACAAGAATTATAGAGATAATCAACATAATAGAAACTGTCAAATAATGTACTCGTCTGTGGTCCTTAGCTGGCAATACCAATGTCCGGGTTCCAAAGTATCGTCTGAAGGATCCAACGCTCCTATAGACATATCATATAACACAATACTGCATCAGACATTACTCTAACACACAATCAACATAATGAACTCAGAGACTATACTAGGGGGTCATGTCTGTAGTTGTTGTGCATAACAGACAGTCAAAGATACGATCTTGCCAGTACGTCGGTGTATATATGGCAGTCTGCTAACATGCTACGTAGTCACAGGTCAATGTAACTACGGGGTATCTGTGGTTACGCTCGGGCATCTAGTACATAGACATATAATACATATTATTATCTAGCATAAACATTAATACTAACTAATTGCAATTTATAATATATATATATATATATATATATATATATATATATATATATATATATATATATATATACTTACAATATACATATACACCAAATTAAATACATATACAATGCATATACATATGTATATATATATATACTAATTGAGTTCATACTATATATATATATATATATATATATATATATATATATATATATATATATATATATATATATATATATATATATATATATATATATATATATATATATACTAATACGTATGCCAATACGTACATACCATTCATATACCAATACCATCATATACTAATTACACCATGGCTACATACGTATGCAATACGATGAAGATCTACCCGTATGCGTGTACGTGTACATGTACGAGAGAGAGGGGACTCAAACCTAGGTACGTGGGACGAGTCGTATGCGTCAAGGTCGTCACGGGGTGCTTGGTTCAATCGAGATGGGTTGCTCCGGTCGGGTTCAGCGAGGTCAGTGGGTCTCCGGTCGTGCAAGCGAGTCGTCGACGACGTTCAGGCGCTGTACAGTAGTTCTGGTGGAAATGGCGACGGCTCGACGAGGTTCCGTGGCTCGGTGCAGCGTCGGGCAGTGGTCTCCGGTCCAGCACAGTGGTCGTCGACGAGGTGGACAGCGGCAGGCGACGTTGAAGCCGGGCGGGTCTTCAGAGAGGGTTCACGGCAATTTAAGGTGGGTTGACGAGTCCTCCGGCGGGGTTCGATGCCGACGTTCAGGTGGTTTCGAAGTCGACGAGATGTCGAGAGCAGCGGGATGGTCGGGCTGGGTTGCGTGAAGTCGGGGAACAACGGGAGGCGTCGATTTCCGGTGCAGTTGGGCGAGATGTGCGGGATGAGGCATTCGTTCTAGCGGGTATAGGTCGAGGAACGGGCGGTTGCGCTCCGGTAGAACGGTGGAAAAAAGGGTTCGGGAACAATAGATGGGAATAGGAATACTCGGCTGTGGTTTATTAGGTTTAGAAGAAAGGAAAAGTAAAGAAAAGAGTTTATATATGAAGGGGGTTTTGGTTTGACTTAGACAAGTTTGACTTTGGTCAAACCCTTGGGAAAAAGGGTCTTCTCATGTGGGTAGTTCAAGGGCTATGATTCAAATAAATTAAAATGAATGGCTATGGTGCATTGGTTCAAGGTTTTAGGGCCATGGTTCAAGGAGGTTGATGTTAAATTACACACTCCCGAAAATTATAGAAAATACACATAAAAGAGAAATGGGTTTATTTACGTGTCGTGTCCAACGGAATGGACACCTTAATACCTTGTGCACAACAGTGCCCAACAATTAGAAAATTACACGAAGCGAGATTTATGGTTTATCTAATTAAAAATAGATGCAAGTGGTGTTCTAAAATTAATTAGAAGTACAAGGGTCTAAATTTAAGTGGGACACAAGTGTCATGAATGAATTAGACTCAGAATAGAATATTATTCTAATTTGGGTTGCTCAAAATAGGTCAAGATTGTGTCTCCAATTTCGATTGAAACACACAAGGGTACAAGGTTTGATTTATATTGAATTAAATATAGTCGGTTGCGACGAATATTGTATGACTAAAATGAAGCACAACAAGAGATGGTTATGAGTCACACAAGGATCAAAATAACAGTCTGGAATGTCTAGGACAAGGGTGTGAAATCTGTTGGAAGACAATGGCTAGCATAGTGTTCTAATTATCGAAGCAACGATAAAGTGCAACAGTCAAATAAAATTACAGTAATTTAAATATAATTAAATATCATGCAATAATTTACACATTAATTATGAAAAGACAAAAATACCCCTAATCTGAAATATGAGGGTGACAGATGGACATTCTAAAAGCATTATAATTCATACTTTGCATATTCTACCATAGCAAAAAGTAGAGAAACAGGTGAAACAGAGCTTCACATCGAACAGATAAGATGAAAAAAGGTTTTCATAGCCGGTAGATCATGTCGGAATCATGTCGATAGGAAACATTTTGACAGGAATTCGATTTGACCCATCACCTATGAAAAAATTTCTTTTGTTGTTCAATATGAAGATCTGCGTCACCTGTTGAGGAATTTTTGCATTCTCTACCACCTCCATAAAAGTTACAACATCGATATTTGTTCAATATGATGCCTTTTCACATAGTATCGACATGAATTTAGATATCAATGGCTCAGAATACTACCCATAATTCATTCTAGCATACATTAGTATGAATCATCTAAGTTCTGTACATCAGTGTAGTATATTTCTTATCAAATGTAGTATATGAAGGATATAACAGAATTAAGATGAACCCATATAATGTAATGCTAAGACAATAGCTCACAATATAAAATACAGTGATGGGTTATGGTATCATCGTTGCCGAGGGATAGGGGCCAAAGGATAGTCACTGTTATCTACGGATGCATGGTCTCTACATCGCCATTCAAATGGCTGCATGGACTATGCCTCGTCGTTATTGGGCCAAGTCCTTGCCTCCTAGAGAAGTAATCCAAAATCTCCATATCACTTTGTAGGAGCTATTAATTGTGTTATCTAGACTCTAGTGTATATATTAGAAGAGTTCTTATAGTTTTAGTTATATTTGGGGATGAAGAGTATGTGTATCATGAGAGTATCCTATAGTTAGAGGGTATCATAGATCTCTCCCTCTCCCCTTACATCAGTACATTTATACTTAATTAGAACCCGTGTTCCAAGCCTGTATACATAATCCGAGTACTATCCTCCATGTCCTTCTCCTTCATATGTATCAAACTACTGATACACTCACAAAGCACCTGCTCAACCTCACAGTCCAAGCCCCACATCTAACTACATGTGCACCCCTTTCTACCACTGATACATCACAACAATCTGTCATTAAGATCTAACACACTATGATCTAATACACCACTGCAATCAACAAGCTACTGCCCCTATCTAGTACCTAACCAACTGCTTGACTGAGCATTGTTTCCCTTTTTTACCTATGCACACATATGCACAGGTCTGCACTTATAGTGCCCAAGTGCACTGCACCCCTTGTCTGAACCTAACTTTACCCAAATACACACAGCACAAGGCCTAACCCGAGCCTCCAACAGCCAGCACCCAAATACATATAAGCCATAACACAAACAAATAGAGTGGTAACAAGAAATTATCACATAAATCATCCCCAAATGGTACACCCTAGAGTGTGGAAAGTAACAGTACAAACCGAAGAGGAAAAAGGAGGGAGGGGTGGGGAGGAAGACTTACATTGGAGCAGAGAAGAGGGAAGCACGGCGAGAGGGGAGCGGAGGAAAGGAAAGCACGGGCCGGAGGGAGGAGAGGGGAACACCGATGAGAGGGGAGTGGAGGAGAGGGAAGTACTGTCATGCCCCGATTCCGTAGAATCGATAGTCGTCCTCCGGGCGTGACCGCCATGCGGGCCTAGGTTGCGCACCGCACAAGGCTCAGTATTTTATTTTCGCATAGCGAGCACATATTCATAGTACGTAGATTAAATGAACACAGAATTTGAAGCATGAAAAAGTTCTCTTTTTATTAATAATATGAACATCTATTACAAACTCCTTTAACTGAGTCATAAGGATTGCCTCTACGGGCTTACAAAAGTGTTGACACAAAATGAGATAGTAGTCCTGTACATTATATCCCGTACTAAACTCAAAATATAAGACCTTGGGTCGGAACGACTGCTTTGCCACGAAGTTGCATGTTTGCTTGGTGGCTAGCTCCTTCTTCTGAATGCTTCTACTTCGAAATGCTTCAAAAGGTTGGCACGGTCGAGGCGTGCCTACAGCTGGACTAGATTGGGGTTTGTCTCCTGCTCCTCGCTCAGCTCTCCTTAGCGCGGGGAACCTGTTTCAACGAGGGTCAGTACATCGAAACGTACTGGTGAAGGCAAGCTAACCCAACTATACCAATCAACACGTTGTTTTAATGAAGCATGCATATTTATTGTGGGTTTCTATCTTACCTTAGTTTATTTTACAGCAAGAATTAGATATTGAAATCATTGAAATAACCCGCCACCGTTCGATGACATTTACCTGCCCGTCTGAACCACCTGCATAATACTTACCTTGCCTTCCCTGCTAAGAAAACACAAGTTAGTAGCAACAGGTTTAAATATACGAGGGGATCACTGTCTTGATCCCATAATGGACGGTTTTAGTCTCAGTCTAAGATAACGGAGGCACTTGTATCGCTGCACGCCATCCCGCCTTTGGGAGAGACTATTCTTGAAGTTTCGTCCGGATCGGATCGGTGCCAGTGCCCCAGCAACCGTCCGCAGGAACCTATGGGCCTTGTGCACAAGTTGTCCATGATCAACGACATTTGTGTTAAGTTTACCATTTATGTAGCTGAGGCCATGAAATCAGGGGATATGTAGCATTGTATGATTCATTTTGCATAGTCTTCCTGATCAATTGATGCATGGCAAAGATGTTCTACATATAGCATATTTATAGAAGAAGAAGTAAGCATTCTAACTTGTATATATGTATATGGTGAACATTTCAAATAAGCAAGCATGTAGTAAGTAACCGTTCACAAGTTTCATCTGACAAGCATAACTTTACCCAAGTCTATTCCCTTTATTATCTTGAAGTCTTTTAGTTATTACTTGGTATCGTTTGATCGGGGCAAGCACGAATACAAGATTTGCTGTGAAGACTAGCAAGAAGGGCTAGCTAATTGGGTTGGTAGCCACTCACTTTAGTAGTTGGAAGGAAAAAGGAAAGAAGTGCTTTAGGAGCCCGTTCGAGCGACGCCTACTGCTGGATCACCTGCATTGCCACGAACAGCTGATCAGTACTTCTTTCTCTCTTTCTGTTATCAGAATTGAAGTGCAGTCCTACAAAAGAAAGCAATGAAATCCATCGAAACCGTTCAAGAAAACCCAAGCAAATCCGAAAACCAACTCAAGGCACGAAAGCAACAAGCGACAGCGAAAACTAGGCAACAAAAGAATGTAGCAGAGAGTTCCCTCCTGACTCTGCCGCTAAGTCGATCCCGGGGGCACGGTCCACTGAATATGGGAATCGATTCCGAAGAGACAAATCCATAACGAGGATGAGTTCTTGATTCAATCTATCCCGATCGAACGATATCGTCTTGTATTTCTTAGCCGCGCTCCCCGAATAGGGGGAACGGGGCACCACATCCTACCCAACTAATTGGAAATTTTGTCCCGAAACTTAAGGAATAGAACCTACCACTAGGAAATAATGAAGGAAATATTTTCCTCATCTCTGATTCGAGCTCCCAAGTAGACTCTTCGACAGAGTGATTCCGCCAAAGCACGCACACTAGAGGAACCGAACGGGTCCGAAGCAGCTTTTCTTTTCTATCCAAAATTTGTACTGGTTGTTCTATATACGTCAAGTCGGCCTGGAGATTCAGTTGTTCAAGGTATACCACGTGGCTTGGATTGTACACATATTTTCTAAGTTGAGAAACATGGAATATATTATGTACGTCGGATAGGGATGGTGGTAGTGCGATCTGATAAGCAACTGAGGCAACCCGCTTGAGTATTTCGAATGAACCGACAAATCTCGGACTTAGCTTTCCTCTTGCCCCGAACCTGCTGACTCCTCGCATGGGCGAGACCTTGAGGAATACCAGGTCGCCTACTTGGAACTCGAGCGGTCTTCGATGTATGTCCGCGTAGCTCTTTTGACGGCTTTGAGCTACCTTTAATCTTTCCCGAATCAGCCAGACTTTCTGGACGGTCTGCTCTACGAGTTCGGGGCCAAGTATCTGCCGTTCACCAACTTCATCCCAGCAGATCGAAGATCGACACTTCTGCCCGTATAACGCCTCATACGGCGCCATTTGAATGCTTGATTGATAACTATTGTTGTAAGCAAATTCGGCTAAAGGTAGATGAAGGTCCCAACTAGTCTTCAAATCCAAGGTGCAGAGTCGCAGCATGTCTTCGAGGATCTGGTTGACACATTCGGTTTGGCTGTCGGTCTGTGGATGGTAGGCGGAGCTGAACTTCAACTTCGTCCCCATTGCTAACTGCAGGCTTCCCCAGAAATGCGATATAAATCGACCATCTCTATCGGAGACTATAGATACGGGCATGCCATGGAGCCGAACGATTTCGTTGAGATATATCTGAGCCAGGCGGTCGGCACTCCAAGTAGATTTGATAGGCAGAAAGTGAGCTGACTTGGTGAGTCGATCGACGATAACCCAGACTGCATCATGTCCCCGTTGCGTCCTTGGCAAGCCAACAATAAAATCCATCGTTATATCATCCCATTTCCACTCCGGAATAGCAAGGCTTTGTAGCTCTCCGCCTGGTTTCTGGTGTTCGGCCTTTACTCGTTGACAAGCCATGCAATGCGACACAAACTGTGCCATATCTCGTTTCAAGCCGTGCCACCAAAATATCATGCGAAGATCTCGATACATCTTTGTGCTACCCGGATGAGAAGTATAACTAGCATAATGGGCCTTAGTGAGGATCTCTTTTCTGAGGGCCGCGTCGTTCAGAACGCACAGTCCTCCCTTCACTCGAAGCATCCCATCCGTGCTTACCGCAAAGTCGGACGCCTTCTCTGCTGAGATAAGGGCATGAATCTTTTGCAGGAACGGGTCGTCCTTCTGAGCGACCTTCATTTTATGTAACAAGTTGGGTTCGAGGCACAGTTGAGCTACTTGCGTCCACTTTTTATATCTTATTTTCAGTGTAATGCCCAGTGATTCAAGATCTCGGCGCAGCCTATCATCAATAGCCAAACTCCCTACAAACACTCGACTCAATGCGTCAACTACAACGTTTCCCTTTCCAGGCGTGTATCTGATCGTGAGATCGAAGTCGCTTAGGAGTTCAAGCCATCGCCGCTGCCGAAGATTCAAATCCTTTTGAGTGTACAAATATTTCAAGCTCTTATGGTCCGTATAGATTTCACACGGCATGCCATAAAGGTAGTGGCGCCATAGCTTCAGCGCAAACACTATTGCAGCTAATTCTAAGTCATGCGTCGGGTAGTTCTTCTCGTGAGGCTTTAACTGTCTCGACGCATAGGCTATGACTTTATCTTGTTGCATCAGGACACATCCTAGTCCTTTACCCGATGCATCACTAAAAATTTTAAAATCATCTGGTCCGTTCGGCAGAGTGAGAATTGGGGCAGAGACGAGGCGCTGCTTTAACTCCGTAAACGAAGCTTCACAGTCGTCCGTCCAAGAAAACTTCGTACCCTTCCGTGTGAGCAGAGTCAAGGGTGAAGCAATTCTAGCAAAATTTTGTATAAACCTGCGGTAGTACCCTGCCAGACCAAGGAAACTTCGGATATCGCTAGCTGACTCCGGTCGTTTCCACTGCGTAATTGCTTCCACTTTCTTCGGATCAACTGAGACGCCTTCCGAAGAGATGATATGCCCCAAAAAGGAGATACTGTCTAGCCAAAATTCTGATTTGCTTAATTTGGCATACAACTTGTGGTCTCGAAGGGTTTGCAGCACCATCCGCAGGTGTCCTGCGTGCTCATCCCTAGTCTTCGAGTACACTAAGATGTCATCGATAAACACCACCATGAATTTATCGATGAAGGGCCTAAATACACGGTTCATCATATCCATGAATGCAGCAGGTGCATTCATCAGTCCAAACGGCATCACTGAAAACTCGTAATGGCCGTAGCGGGTTCGAAAGGCGGTCTTGGGCACGTCTTCCGGCTTAATCTTCAGCTGGTGGTAACCTGAGCGAAGATCGACCTTAGAAAACACTGATGCCCCTTGTAGTTGATCGAACAAGACATCTATCCGTGGCAGAGGATATTTGTTTCTGATTGTGACTTTGTTCAATTCTCTGTAGTCTATGCAGAGGCGTAGAGTTTCGTCTTTCTTCTTCACGAAGAGCACGGGCGCACCCTAAGGAAACACGCTCGGACGGATGAACCCACGATCAAGTAATTCCTGAAGTTGGCGCTTTAATTCATTCAGCTCTGCAGGGGCCATTCTGTACGGAGGCTTGGAAATCGGCTGCGTGTTTGGAAATGTGTCGATAGTGAATTCAATCTCTTGGTCTGGCGGCATGCCGGGTAGTTCGCTCGGAAACACATCGGGGAACTCTGCCTTAACGGAAGTAGACTCGATATTTGCGTAGTCCTGTCGTGTGTCCCAAACCGACGCAAAGAATCCCTCGCAGCCTGTGTAGAGCATTCACCGAGCAGATTTTGCCGAAATCACCATGCAGGCCCTGGTCGCATCTGTCGCTGGACTACTAGTGTAACAGAACTCGGCTTCTTCGGGCAGACGGAAAACCACTCGTTTCTCTGCACACTCTATAGTTGCCGCACATGCGCCGAGCCAATCCATTCCCAAAATGATATCGTAGTCCCGCACATCAAGAACTAAAACATCAAGTGACAACTTTCTCTCCCCAATACAGATATAATCGCCTAGGCATGCTGAACAGATAGGTATTTTTGTACCAGATGGGGTGCTAACGCTTAAATCTAAATGCAACAGAGTTATTTTTACATTGTTCTCCATGGCGAAGTTTGTAGATATAAAGCTATGGGTTGCACCAGAATCAAATAGAACACGAGCAGATATATTATTGAAAAGCAAAGTACCTGACACGACGGTATCCGAAGCTAGAGCTTCTTCCCGTGTCATGGTGTAGATCCGGCCTTGAGCTTGATTACGCCCTTGCTGAGGCACAGCTCGGTTGGCCTGGGTTGCAGCATTCTGGTTTTGTTGTGGAGGACGACGCTCTGAATACTTTGGATAGTTGGGAATGGCATGATCAGGAGCTCCACATATGAGGCATAACCCATGCTTTCGACGATATTCACTTTCGACGTGCCCTTTCCTTCTACAGAAATCACATCGTTGCCTCGAGTTTCCATTTTTTGAACCGCCGTTGTTAGGACGCTTTGCAGCGGTATTTCCTCTATCGTTGCCTTGGCGTTTGTGATTGGGGGTTTGTACAGCGCCGGTGGCAACGTGAGGATACTGCGGTTCAAGGGAGAGGGCATGGTTTAAGACTTCCCTCATCGTCTGATACTGCGGAACGACTACGTGCCCGTGGATGCCAGGACGTAGCCCTCCCTCGAATCATCTGGCATGACTCGCTGCATCCGGTAAATAGGCATTAGCAAATTTGGCCAGTTCGTTGAATTCTGCCGAATATTGCTTTACCGTCATGCTGCCCTGCCGTAGTTGGACGAACTCGTTTTCTCGTTGACGGCGTACAGGTGGGGGTATAAACTCCTCCTCAAATGCGGCACAAAAAATCGTCCACGCGATCGCCTCCTCTCCATGGCCAAGTTGAAGAGATCGTCGATGCACGTCCCATCAGTCGTGCGCATTGAGGCGAAGCAGTAGTTGGGCACAGGTGACGCGCTTGTCTTCCGGCACTTCTAAGAGAAAAAATGATCTTCAAGCTCGGCGAGCCAATCTAGGGCCACGATCGGGTCCTCAGTCCCATTAAATGGCGTATTGCAGACCTTCTTGAAGTTGCCAAAGGTGAAGGCAGTCACTTCCCTCGTCCTTGGCACTAGCGGTGTCTCGACTTTAAGTGCTGGCTGCTCCACTGGCGTAGCTGTTGTCGCAGCAGAATGGTTGGAGGCCAGGGTCTGAACAAGCTGCTGCAGGTTATCTACCTGCTTTTATTGGACCGAGATTCGGGCCTCTAGATTGCTCTCGAACTTGGCTTGGCGGGCATCATCTCTCTGTCGTTGCTCCGTTAACATTTGCATCACCTGCTGAAGCGAATCTGATCGAGACATGCCCCGTTGGCTCCGAGAGCTTCCTAAAGTTCCGGAACTGCTCTCCTGAGTCCTTGTCTCGCCTGGTGCTAGCGCTGATGATTGCGCTTGCACCATTCCTTGAAAAGAAAGTAAATTACATCAGGATCATAATGTATTATGGACTTATTGCATGAACGTATCTCATTTGGCCTTAACGAGTTCAGGAGTTCGCACAGGGATTTATCGTCAAAAGAACTTTTCCAGTTCAAGAATCAAAGGAACTTTGAAGTTGTGCTCTGATACCAACATGTCACGCCCCGATTCCATGGAATCGATAGTCGTCCCCCGGGCATGACCGCCATGCGGGCCTAGGTTGCGCACCGCACAAAGCTCAGTATTTTATTTTTGCATAGCGAGCACATATTCAGAGTACGTAGATTAAATGAACACAGAATTTGAAGCATGGAAAATTTCTCTTTTTATTGATAATATGAACATCTATTACAAACTCCTTTAACTGAGTCATAAGGATTGCCTCTACGGGCTTACAAAAGTGTTGACACAAAATGAGATAGTAGTCCTGTATATTACATCCCGTACTAAACTCAAAATATAAGACCTTGGGTCGGAATGACTGCTTTGCCACGAAGTTGCATGTTTGCTTGGTGGCTAGCTCCTTCTTCTGAATGCTTCTACTTCAAAATGCTTCAAAAGGTTGGCACGGTTGAGGCGTGCCTACAGCTGGACTGGATTGGGGTTTGTCTCCTGCTCCTCGCTCGGCTCTCCTTAGCGCGGGAAACCTGTTTCAACGAGGGTCAGTACATCGAAACGTACTGGTGAAGGCAAGCTAACCCAACTATACCAATCAACATGTTGTTTTAATGAAGCATGCATATTTATTGTGGGTTTCTATCTTGCCTTAGTTCATTTTACAGCAAGAATTAGATATTGAAATCAATGAAATAACCCGCCACCGTTCGGTGATATTTACCTGCCCGTCTGAACCACCTGCATAATACTTACCTTGCCTACCCTGCCAAGAAGACACAAGTTAGTAGCAACAGGTTTAAATATACGAGGAGATCACTGGCTTGATGCCATAATGGATGGGTTTAGTCTCAGGCTAAGATGACGGAGGCACTTGTATCGCCGCACGCCATCCCGCCTATGGGAGAGACTATTCTTGAAGTTCCGTCCGAATCGGATCGGTGCCAGTGCCCCAGCAACCGTCCGCAGGAACCTATGGGCCTTGTGCACAAGTTGTCCGTGATCAACGGCGTTTGTGTTAAGTTTACCATTTATGTAGCTGAGGCAATGAAATTAGGGGATATGTAGCATTGTATGATTCATTTTGCATAGTCTCCCTGATCAATTGATGCATGGCAAGGGTGTTCTACATATAGCATATTTATAGAAGAAGAAGTAAGCATTCTAACTTGTATATATGCATATGGTAAACATTTCAAATAAGCAAGCATGTAGTAAGTAACCGTTCACAAGTTTCATCTGACAAGCATAACTTTACCCAAGTCTATTTTCTTTATTATCTTGAAGTCTTTTAGTTATTACTTGGTATCGTTTGATCGGGGCAAGCACGAATACAAGATTTGCTGTAAAGACTAGCAAGAAGGGCTAGCTAATCGGGTTGGTAGCCACTCACTTTAGTAGTTGGAAGGAAAAAGGAAAAAAGTGCTTTAGGAGCCCGTTCGAGCGACGCCTACTGCTGGATCACCTGCATTGTCACGAACAGCTGATCAGTACTTCTTCCTCTCTTTCTGTTATCGGAATTGAAGTGCAGTCCTATGAACGAAAGCAATAAAATCCATCGAAACCGTTCAAGAAAACCCAAGCAAATCCGAAAACCAACTCAAGGCACCAAAGCAACAAGTGACAGCAAAAACTAGGCAACAAAAGAATGTAGCGGAGAGGTCCCTCCTGACTCTGCCGCTAAGTCGATCCCGGGGGCACGGTCCACTGAATATGGGAATCGATTTTGAAGAGACAAATCCATAACGAGGATGAGTTCTTGATTCAATCTATCCCGATCGAACGATACCGTCTTGTATTTCTTAGCCGCGCTCCCCGAATAGGGGGAACGGGGCACCACAAGTACGGGCCGGAGGGGAGCACGGGGCTGAAGGAGAGGAGAGAGAGGCGCGGTCGATCAAATTTTTTTAATCGACTGTCTAATTAATATAACCTAGGGCACAGTACTTAGTGACGGATATGCGATGTCCAAATCCTTCACCACAACTAAACTATCTAGGCGACGTATCTGCAACTCAATATCCATCCCCAAACCGTCGCCATGTTTACTCGTGTTGTTCCCGCGGTTGACTGCGCAAACTGGGGACGATCTATAAACTAATTGGCAATAACCTAGCGACAAATTGTTGTTTAATTCTTAAATGGGGTTATTGGTTGTCCAACCGACGGTGAACAGTCGCTACTTGGCGACCGATATTGACCGTCGATAATATTCTATTGCTAAATTACTGTATTTTAGTAGTGTGCATCCTCGTCAGTTGATCGCCCATGGAGACATGCGTTCCCTGGATCTCCTTTACATTACGTTCTGTTGACGTAGCAAGATTATTAATTCTATGGTTCGTCCTCTCACTCATCTGCCTAAAGTCCGTGATGCTATGCTCGAGCATATCCAATCATGCGGTGAGTGTCGCATCGTCTGTCTGTCGTTGAGATGGGGGCTGCTCCGCAATCCTCTGCAGCATCCCGTCACGCAGATCAGCAACCTGGCAGGCAACGCTCTCCGAGACTCTAACCGACCAAAGGCATCGTAGGATCGGTACCATAGTATGTACCCCTATGAATACCACCAACGATGGCCATCCAGAGCTCGTCTACCGACGGAGCTGAAGAGGGCTGCGAAGAAGTACCAGTCCCTCCCTCTACAGGTGCACTAGCAGTCGCCCTCTTACATAGCCTACGATACTCGTCCTAGAATAGTAGTTGCTAATGTCTAAGCTAATTATTACTAACCATAATCTATTTGCATATTTTCTAAGTTATATTAAAATTAACAAAATATAGTAAAACGTACATAGGTATGCGTGGCCTTCTCATGGATGGCCAGGAAGACGTCATGTTGGCATCCTTATCCCTCTGTACCTGTTAAAAAAATTTTTTTTGTTATTAAAATAAAAAAATTAGCATATTTTTTTAAAATATATACTTAATAGAATACATACCAGACGATAAAAAAAATTTGTCATGGGAATCGAGCTACCACACCGCTTTTCTGCCTTCGACCTAGCCGCTTTCACCTTCTCCAATCTTTTCTTGTACCTGGGATCGTCGAATCTAGCCTTCACCGCAGTCCACTACTCAGACGTGATCCAACTTTGGATCAATTTTCCGGAGCGATTATGATTCTTTTGATCGTTGATCGCATCACGGATCAGCTTGGCTACGATGGCAGAAAATTGCTCCTCGATGGCGGCAACCCGGTGGGGTGGATAGAAATAGATTTTCTACAAGAAGTAAAATAGAGAGTTATATAATAAATGATTATTGACACTAAAAGTAAATATATTTTTGCCTTTAAGTGGGCAAACCAAAATTTCTTCCTATCTTCAGGAGCATTGAGTAGTTGATCCAAGACCTACCATAGTTCTGCCTTAGAAACATCCCTAGTGCTCTCTGTACTGCCGAGGGATGATATCTATACAATGTAATTAAATTCATGAATATATATATATATATATATATATATATATATATATATATATATATAGAGAGAGAGAGAGAGAGAGAATAAGGGAGGTGAGATGGCACCTCACTCTAAAAAATAAGGGTGGCGGTGACGTGGCACAATCTCAACCACACATTTCATAATTGGTAATTTGCACTTAACCCCCTCCCCTCGTTTGTGTGGTTGAGATTGTGCCACGTCACCGCCACCTTTGTTTTTAGGGTGAGGTGCCATCTCACCTCCCTTATTCTTATCTCACCTCCCTTATTCTCTCTCTCTATATATATATATATATATATATAATCATTTGGAAAAATCTTTAACTAATTAACTTACTTCGTAGGCCCATCCGTCCAAATCTCCATCCTCGTCTCATCCGAAGGCGCTCATGGAGGATCGCTTTGATCCAAATAAGGAGTCGGGTCGACCTCCTTTATCTGCTCCTCTTTCTCCATGGTACCGTCAGCTGGAAGAACTTTGGACATGGGAGTAGTCTCAGGCCTGGAAATGCTCTTCCCAAGAGTACTACCACGTACCATCGATGGAGTGGGAGATGTGAATGGTCGGTACACTAGAGTACTCTGCGACGAGGATCCGTACCGAGTAGCCGGTACCAGAGGAGAACTCCGTCTAGAGCCGCTACCTCCGAACGATCCGTGTCATCCTTGTTTGCCATGAACAAAAGTTTATACGAGACTTTGTGTTACAAACTATTAAAAAAAAGAGTAAAAGAGATCTTAAACAAGAATCTAAGTACAATTATTCAAAAAAAATATAACTGTAGAGATCTGGTCTGTAGTCGATCACTTTACTTCTTGGACCACACGACGGTGACGAAGAAATACAAAAATGTTACGAACAACTTGGAGAATTGAGCAGCGAAAAAGCCTTGGAAATAATGACACAACAAGCTTCTGTGTCTTTCCTTCTGTTCATGAGTGTCAGAAGACCTCTCCCTTAGATATGGCAATGATCTCATATTTATAAGGTTCCAATACTAGGAACGGTTACTAAAGGGTGTGTGTACGAAAAAACAATATTCACTGCGTTCACTTTCATACGTGTATATTTTGAGAGCATGCAATCCACGTTATGGATAATTGGTGCACAAATCAATGATAGATTGACACGTGGCTTCCTATGCGAGAAAGTCCCAGGTCACGAGGGCAATTATTTATATACGTCTACGAAGGACATGGCATGTATGAAACATCAGCAGAACTGTTCCTTAGCAGTTGTTAGAGAGTCTGAAGTTGAGATAACCACTGGCATACTCTGGAGAAGATGGCCATACCGGCGTACTCTAGTTGAGGTAGCCATACTGACGCACTCAAGTTAAGATAGTCATACTGGCATACTCAGGGTGAAGGATCGATGTTCACGTACTCAGTGAGCGGTAGCACCATTGGCGTACTATTACTAGAGTATCCAAGTCGGCGTATTCGAAAGAGAGAATATCAATGGTGTACTTTGTTCAAAGTAGCACTATTGGCATATCATATCAAGTAGCATTAGTAGCGTACTTGGACTGAGGTAGAAACTTTGGTCACAAAATGACAACCTGGGTCGATGTGCTAGCAATCCTCTACATTTAATACCTTGTTGTGTCAGGTTGAGGTAGCTTTTGACATGGCAATGTCATCCCCCTTTTCCGACGTACTTTGGTGCATATTGTTCTTGGCACACTTTGGCGCATATTGTTTGCTAGCTCAACCATTATTTAGATCGGATCTGAGAGTTGTGGAGTGAGTAGGTTTAGTTGGGTGGGTGGAATGTGTGGCTTGGATGGGTTGAGTGATCTAACGGTCCACATCTCAAACCTAAACCTATATATTCCTATTTCTCTCTCTGCTCATTATTTTCTTTCTATTTTTATCCTTAGGTTTTCTCTCTCCCTCCGTAGGCAAGTACATCTTACACATGAGAAGAAACATGGATTTATGCATAATTTTAGCTCTTAATATTTTTTGTTTATTTTTAGCTCATATCGTTGGGACCGAGCACCCCTTCATCTTTAATACTTGTTGTTCTTGATTTTCTTGGTTGGAATTGCATGGACCTGAGTTTGGGTCTATGGTTTACTTTTGTTTTTCTGGAATTTGATCTCCCAAAACTTTATATTTTATAAAACTAATTAGCTAATAGTGTAGAGCACCATATTTTATGTAATTTTACTTTTGGTCGTGCTTGATTTCGAGTATAGCTAAGTTCAGAGCTGAAACTTGATACAATACATATACCAAAATGGCTGACTGGAGAAGAAGAACAGTACACTGTGAAGAGTATGCAAGAGAACCCCTTTGGCGTAGAAATACGTATGTTTCACTTTGGGATCATTGGTGTACTATCCCAAATCTTTGTGCATACTAATCATATTGCACTCAGTCGTGCTTACTAATCATACTGCACTCAGTCTCCTAGCAAAAGTGTGCCAGTCACACTCCTTGAGTCAGTGGCGCACTTTCGAGAGAAAACTTAGTTGGCGTACTTTGGTGTGTATTCAATAAAAGTTCTTCCAGGAAAACCAAGAGAAAGTGCGCCACAGTCAGTCAGCGCACTTTCTTCGCGTTTGGCATTCTGACGCACTTTTCCTATGTTTCGTTAGCCGGCACACTTTTCTTACGTTTGATCTGCTCGCGCACTTTCTTCCATCTTCGTTTCCTGAGGGAAAAATCTTTGGTTAGTTTCTCGATTACTGTGTTATTGATTTATTTTCTCCTCGACTTTTGAGCTTTGACCTCGGATTATGTGTTTTGTCTTTTTGTGAGCATGCTCATGCACTTTTTTTGAAAGCACGCATTATTCTTGACCGCGTACTTTTTTCAAGTGCGTTGTGTTGGTTAACTTGACAAAATACGCCACCCCTTTGTAGCTCGCGCATATTCTTGCTTTGTGCGCCAACATTATTTCTGTAAGTTTATGCTCCAACCTTAATTTTGTGTGTTTGTGCGCCAACTTGCTTTGCACCTACTGTTTCCTGCGTACATTGGGCCCTTTGCTTAGTTTAACATTTACTTTGGTTGAATGATTCTGAGGATGTGGATAACTTGTATTTCGATCTTGAATGTATATGGACCTAATGACCTAGTTATGACTATATGCTAAATTGACTAAGTACCTGACATGAGCCCTGTAGATATGACCCTATATGCACTTGCTATTTTACTTGCTAATTAGATTACTTTTCCTTGATCACCTTATTATACTTTAGATAGAATAAGAGGCGTAGTTTAACTCAGGTGACGTTCTGCAACCCCGGTCCTTGTTTGTTTTAAGGGTTGTGGATCTGATCTCGAGGGGTTCTCGTACTACTCTTATCCTCATTCATCGATATAATAAAGTAAAAAATTAATGTGACCAGTATTAGACTATCATATCCTAAATAACTTGCTACCTGATAACTTGTTCATGATCTTGATACTAGAACTTGTTCCTACCCTGACTATTGTATCAGTGCTGATACACTTGATCGTACCGAGAGTGCTACTTGATATATAATGAGTTATCGTGCCACATACTCCTACTACGTGATATATGTAATTATTTCCATGCACGGATCTGGTAGTTGGACAGTGACTTTAGCCATGGCTAGATAGTATTGATTGTTTCATCACACTTGGGTGAATCCAGATTTAACTTTCGAGTGATAATATGGGTTCGTATCAAGAGTGCTCGTACTTAAGGTACAAAATCTAAGAATGAATATTCATGTGACCATAGTATGAGATTCTAATTAATCTAGGGTTAACTAAGCAACTTAATTAGTAGAGCATTCAGAGGGAATAATATCTCAAGATCGTGCATGTCGAGCCACCCTAAATTAGTTGGGAGTAAAGGATGGCCACCATGGATACTGTATATCATCTGCACTAGTAGAGTGCAGTATCTGATCTAAATATCAGAATGAGCCAGTATCTTTTCTATAGAAATCCTAGAACTGTTACTGAACATTAATTAGCTTAGGGCCCTTGCAAGGGACTGGTGCAACTTTTACCTGTATTCTTGCTCATATATTATTTTTTCAGCCAGCCCTGCTCGATTATGGCACGATCTAAGGATACTCATATATTGCATTACTAGGATAACCCAGATATCATATACCAAACCGTAATACATGATTGGCCATTTAAATTGTATGTAATATGTGCCTAATCAGGAAAGTGGGCTATCGTGGCATGATGATTCATATCCTTGTTTGGTTATTTGGTTGCGTTATTGTGTTACAATACTCCATGGACTGAAGCTATATTATTTCTAATATATTATATCTCTGTTTGTGTATTATGCCTTCTGTTGAGTGGAATTAGGGATATAGACTGTGGTGGTATGATGGTTCAACTTATGTCCTTGTTTGGTTGTTGGATTACGCTGTTGTGTTACGATAGGCTATGGACTGAAACTACGACGCATAATTATTTTAGCTTGACCATAATCAAGGGATGTATTCTATCTTGATGCGATATGGTACTTCTTGTCCTTGTTTGGTAAATGGGTGTTATATCATGTTATTGATGGGACATATGCCATTGATTGTTGGCTCATACATCTTATGTTATAGATCTGGTTTTGTTTCTTCATTTCATGCTTCCTTAGTGGTACTTGCTATTTGGGGTCTGACACCACTGGTTTTGCATGGTCATGTTTAGAGCTAGAACTTGAGGATCAAGCTTATCTCACCCTTACTGATGGCACGTACCAGAAAGATGATTGTTGAGGGTAACAAGTGGGGTACTTTATTCACTGCTCGTATTTTGTAAACTATATTCTTTTGGGCATTTAGCCAACCGACACCTGTTAGCCAGAAAATCTGGACACTAGTTCCTTATATGACTGTATATATTCATACTACAGCTGACTCACTATCATATATACTTTGATCTTGCATCTGATACATCATTCTGTACCGCCATATCTCTAAAAAAAATCTGATGTAGCGTTTGGGACGCCTTACTGCTTATTTTATAATTTTCTATATTATTGCTACTTGTTTGAATAATTGAGACATAGAAGTTCTTGACCCTAGGAGACTTGATTGTTGTATGCACCACCTTTGTCTCTAGACAACCTTAACACATTGCGGGTTATTTCAGTATTCCACAAGGTGTGGTTGGCTGAGTCACTCCCCCGCTCTCTAGTATTCTAGATCTGGGGTGTGACAGGTCACGTTGGAGTACTCTAATGAAGTAGAAGCCTTGGATTATTGTAGAAAAGTAAGACCCTTGGTGTACTGAGATGAAGCTAGACGGTCGGTGTATAAAAAATAAAATGGTAACTTCACTCGGTCGCTAAACGACAACCTGGGTCGGCGTGCCAATGATCTTCTGTATTAAATGTCTCGATCTCTTTGATTATTGTGTCAGACTAACAACCATCAATTTTATCTCATTTAATGCTCGGATGAATGGTGGCATTGTACGCCACTATGTTGTGTTGGATATCGATGAGCAAAGTGCGCCGTTGAGACAACACATATGGAATACACCGCTAAAGCAAAGCATATGGAGTACGCCACTAAAGTAAAGCACATCTTTTGGAGTATGAAGAGTAGTACGCCACTGCTTCTACTGAACCTGGATTTAATCACCCATTTGGGGAGGAGTACTTTTTGTGCTTCTACAAGACCCCCTTCAAATTTTTTAAATTTTTTTAAAAAACAAATTTGAAATACTTTGAATGTAGAAGCATGAAAAAGTGGTTCAGATTTGGCCTGCACTTGGTTCAGAATACCAACCGATTGATGATGTGGCTGAACAGTATGATTAATGTACGAAAATTAAGGCATAACTTAGCATTCGAAGAGTCTTGATCCACCTCTAAAAATAGACTTAGGAAGAGAGAAATTTTCTTTACAAGTTCTGTAAATCCTCTGTGTCCTCTCCAAAATACTAATCTCTCTCTTTCTTCCTTGAATAACAGCAATGGCTCCCAAGCAAACTCAGGTGACCAAGAAAGGCAACAAGGGGAAGGGATTGGCTTCTTCTTCTCGGGTGACTGCGACTCGATCAACGGTGAAGCCTGCAGGTGAACGCTTAAACATGACGCAAGGAAGGATTTCGACCGTCGAGAGTACCAAACCGGCCAAAATAGGTATGGGTGAGCATATGCTTGAACATGTATCTCAATCTTGTAAAGTAGACTGAGATTAGAAAAAGGAGGAATATGATGATGCGTCAAAGAATACTGAAGCACATGTGCATGCGCACATATTCCCTCTTTCAGAGTAGAATTCTTCCTTGTGTACTATCCAATTCTCCAATAGATTTGTGACTTTATGCGTATATTTCCTCTTTCAGATTGCAAATAAACTCCTTATTTTCAACATACTTTATGGTAAGACGCGTGTAGTGCCTCATTCCCCCTTTTTGGGGTGCACGGCTAAGAAATACTTTCGGTATTGTTCGATCGGGATAGATTAAATCAAGATTATTTTCTCGTTATGGATTGGCCTTTTCGAAATTGATTTCCATATTCAGTGGAGTGTGTCCTGAGGATGGACTTAGGGGCAGAGTCAAGAGGGACCTCTCCGTTACAAGGTTTTTTGCCTAGTTTTCGTTGTCGCGTTGTTGCTTTCGTGCTTTCGAGTTAGTTTTCGAGCTTGTGTTTTCTTGAACGATTTTGATGGATTTGCATCATTTTCGTTCGTTGAACTTTGCTTTCATTTCGTTCTTGGGGAATAGGAAGAAAAGTTATTGATCTTCTGTTGTGGCAATGTAGGTGATCATGTAGGCATCGCCCGATCGGAGTCTTGAAGAGCCTCTTTTTTTCTCTCCCTACTAACTTGTGAGTGGCTACCATCCCGATTAGTTGATCCTTCTTCCAATTCTTCACACCTAATAATCTTGCTCTCTTGATATTGTTCCGATCAAACGATACCATAATAAATAAAATATATCAAGATAAAAATAGAATATACTTGGAATACTTTATGCTTGTCAATCATAGTTGTGAATGATCATCATATTGCATGCTAGTTGGCTTAGAATATGTTACATCATTTTTTAATTCTAAATAGAACATATTATTCTGTTAGTGTGCCATGTGTAGGGCACTTTACTATGTGATAAACTGAATAGGGAGACTATGCAAATCAGATCATGCCATGTTACTTTTCCCATGCCTATGTTGTCTTGAACTGCTTATTTGCTAAATTAGTTTTAAACATCGCTTGGTCACGGACAACTTGTGCACAAGGTCTCTTGTTCCTACGGACGGTTGCTGGGGCACTAGCACCGATCCGGTCCGGACGAAACTTCCTGATAGTCTCCTTTTTCAGACGGGATGTGTCAAACCCCGATCTTCCGCAGGATCAATCACCCTCGCTGAATGCAAATTACCGCACCAACGCTCCCGCAGGACAATCATTCCCATCAGGACATGATGTCGCGCGATCCTGGAGTTGCGTCCGCGCAAAAAAATTTTGAAACGGCCGATTGATAACTAGTTTACAGAGTCGTCATAGTAGAAACATAAAATAAACACAAGTATTGAATTCAAAACAATCTCTTTATTGATATAAAGTAAAGATTACAAGCGGCACTAGGCCAAGATTATAAGTCGCTCATGCTCTCTCTCTCTCTCTCTCTCCCTCTCTCTCTTATTACAATGAATATGCCCTTAGGCTTACAACTGAATCAAGTACTATGGATAATGATATTTCTATACATTATGTCCCGTATATGTGAGCTTCAGGTCCGTGCGCCACACTCCAAGACGCCAAGTATGGTTCGACGTCTCGATGCGTCAAGCGATCTCCGAATCCATGCGAGTTCTTCCTGCACCCTGTATGCAATCTATTTCGTTATCAGTACATTGAATGCACTTATGGGGAGGCCTCTCGTCCACGCCACAAAATAAGCACGTTCATTAGTTATGTGCACCGACTGATTATGTTGTTCTATTCTTGCCTTAGGATCATTTTTATGGCAATATAATAAAAAGTAATACTCGTGTCTAAAATAAGAGTGTCATACAGTAAATAACTAAGTTCATCTTACCCATCCTTACCATTCGGCCTTCCATGTCATACGTAGCAATGATATTGATAATCTACTAAGGAATAAAGAACATCTATGTAACTCAAGTGTTATGATTGTATCTCTGACTCAGACATGTTTTACTCGAACTATATTATATACCGTGCATCCATTCTAAATGTGCAATGTGTCGTGCATTATACTCCTCTATGTTACTCCTCTTCTGAATAAGGATCATCACTATGTATGCATGACTTATCTATATGAAGGTCACTGACTCTGTTAGCCATATTCTACATAATCGGGGATGGAACGGCTGTCTTCTCAGCTCGGTTGCGAGCCTTACTAGGTGTCCCGAACCATCCAACGAGTCGGTTATCTTTCCAGGTCGGTATCAAGCCTTGCTGGACGTCCTGCACTCTCCTGCTAGTACGTCAGCTAGCTATCACGCTAGAACTTCAAGCTACTACAGTGCTCCCGGGCCTACACGATTATTATATCTCGGAGATCGTTCGAGGACTCTCCCTGGTGCGCAACCAGTTGTCCATAACCATGCAACTACTTTACTACTTTCAATCCTAGCTGAGAACTTCATGCTCGATTTCTCTTATCCCAGGACTTCAGCTCGGTTCGTTCTTCTCTGTGCAGCTCTCTGATCGGAGACTGACTCGATGATCTGTATATCCTGAGTACTTTTTCTTCTTTTCTTCTCCTGACTTAGAATGACTACTTTATAGTCTTCCTCATCTATGTATGCAATATGATTCTACTATAACTTTATGTTACATTATGTGCAATATAGTACATCAATATTGTAAATGATATATACTTTATGGCATAACATATGAAACTTACTCCATTTAGATCAATACTCTAAGTTACGCACTAGTATGACAGAGTTTCCATATTCTATACACAATAATAAAGCGGGATTATTACCTTAGCTATGTGCATTCATCTCTTTCATTAGTATGCAAAAGTTTTCACTTAGAAACTAGCATGTATCATTCATTTTCTTGAGTATGAAGCTAAGTAGAGACAGGTTCATCAGAGCCACCCACCTTAGCTATGATTCGCATCGGCCGAGCGAAACTTCGAGCGGGCCTCTGAAAATATCTATGTTTGAACTTCTTCTGAAGAGCCAAGTCTAAAAGCCTTAGCATCGAATGAGTCATCTCGCCGAGCTAGGCGAGATAATTCTCTATACTTGTGCCATTTGAATCGGCCCTCCGGGTTGAGCGGAGCAGGTCATTATATAATACACCACTCAGAACAGTCTCGTCCTCGGGACTTTCTGAGCGGTACTCGTCCTACTGATCCACAATCCTTACCGTAAGCATGTATTAGTCAATTTTCATCGAACAACTCTATCATTCGATGCTACCAAACCGCATTCAACTTAATCATCACATACTCCGACTAAATCTCTATACCGTATAGTGCAGGTCTGGACTACTCATACACGGGATATTCTATAACTCAACGTGCAATAGAAAAGTCAGGCTTAGTATGAACTTGCCCAATTGTTATACTTGATCCTTGCTAACCCAAAACATATTCGACCGATTACTCGACTTTGTCATATCGAAACCCAGCGTTAAACCTAAATAAATCCTAAAAATCCTTAAGACTTCAAGTTCAAATCTTAATTAATCTTCTGATCTCATCATGCATCAAGATATACCTTGAGCCACCGCCTATTTTTGCTAAGTAAATTTATTATCCCCAAAGTCGTCGCATCGAATTGCCTATATTTTCTGACTCAGTATTTATTGTGCCTTAGCATAGAGATAAATTGGCCAACACAGGGTACGTTCTAATCCTTCGCGTACGAAAATCTTAGGCTCAGGCTAACTTACTCAAATTGCTACACTCATCCATGCACTTCTAAACTTCTCCACATGCAGATGCATTCAAGTTTAGCATATCACTAAGTCTGGATCGTATTTGTAATATCCCGTTCCGCTCTAGCGGACTGCCGATTCAAAATAGCAAAAATGAAATATCCCGACCCGCTTTGCTATGGCGAGAATACTTGTTTGGGGCGAAGGATATCTAGACTTGTCCCTCCATGAGTTTGGCTTAGGCTTTCAGAGGCTCGCTCGTAGTATCGCTCAACCGTAGTGAATCATCGCTAAGGTGGGTGGCTACGGTGAACTTGTCTTTGCTTAGCCAGCACACTTAAAATATAGAACGATACATGCTAGTCGCTAGGAGAATCACCCCCTGCATGCTAATAAGAATTCAACGCACCTAGCTAAGAGAATAATCCTAACTCGTATTGCTTGTGCTAGAACATGAAAATAAAACATTGCTAATAATCAGACCCTTGCATGCAATATTTGCTTTGTGCAACTAGACTATGCTATGTCTCGAGTAGAACGATATAATTATTACACTCTTCGTTGTGCACTCCTATATTGCTACACTGCACGACCCTAGATAATGTCGCTCGAAAATTTTTCTTACGGTTTTACCCCTCGGCTTACCTTCGGGCCCGAGCTAACGTAAATGCTTATGAATGCAATGCTTGCCTGCTTATATGTTAACTTGTATTATTGCCTCGACTCAATGTTTGCCACACAAAAACTTATACCTCAAGCAAGTAACTATATCGCATATTGTTCATTCATTGAGTCAGCCAGAAAACTATTGAATAGTCCTTCTGTGCAATTGAACCTACAAGTATCCGGGACCGTTAGGTCACTAAAGCAGTTTCCACACCAGGGAATGCATCAAGGAAACTTGTTCATTGAGAAAGAATCCTGTCAAGTTTACACCTGAATGATAATCACATCAAGTTTACCTCTGAACGAGAACCACTGTCAAGCAAGTCAAGAATCCCAGCTCGTGGAGCAAATTTCTCGGTTCAGAACAAGAATCATGGATTATCATGTCAGGTTATGGATTTGGAATGACCCAGACTACGTATCGCGGACAACTTGGATTCAAGAGGGATCTTCGAATCTCGTTCCACGGACGATCACTGGGGCACTGGGGTCGCTCCGATTCGAATGGAACTAACGATAGTCTCCTGCATCTGGACAGGATGGTCTGCAACCACCATTAAATTTTTGCTGCTTTCCATCCTTATTCAAGACTATAACTCGTCCTTTATGGCTATGCCAACGATAATTGTTCATATAGATAAGTCATCCTCGCTTAGCGGCTATCCGCGTGCGAGTCATTACATTGCATCATGAACATCTGAAATATTTGAACGATCATGACACAATCATAAATATGTAGTACTTGAACATCTTATGCAACACACCTGATATTTCGTGTAACTCGCGCATCCGATACAAAATCTTGCACAGAAATACTTGCGTTTGCATATGTTATTGCCCAATATGTTTATACATACTCGTGCTTGAATTAACTTGGTTTGACTTGGACAGGGAAGGACAAATAGTAAGTTGGTAAGTCTTGCCGTGTTTCCTCTTTTATCGCACGACGCACTGCCACACGAGTTAGGCTATTGAATCTTTTCCATGAAAATAATTCTAAGGCAACTAGAAAGACAACATAATAGTTGGTGCACGGAACCTATATTACGTGTTTGGATTTGTCGAGCTGGCGAGTAGCCTCCCCACCAGTGCATTCGTGTACTGATAATCCACCAGATTATTTGCAGGGTGCGGAAGAAGCTCGTTCGGTGCGGATGCCTCCTTCGTGCGTGCTAAGGCATGAAGTTCACTCTGAAGCCTTGGAGCGCTGCATCCGAAACTGAAGCATATCTACAAGACATAATGGTAGAATATCGCCTGTACTATCATTCACAAATGTAGCCACTTGTCACGCTTATACTATTTCAGAGAGAGAGAGAGAGAGATCTGAGCAAATTGTAATCTCGGCCAAACGCCGCCTGTAACACTTGTTTACATCAATAAAGAGTTTTACTTTAACTTGTGTTATTCAATGCTTTCGCTATTGTCGACTCAGTAAACTTGTTACCAAATTGCCTATGCGTTTATAATTTTGCTGCACTCGGACAATCTGTGCGATCATGTGGCTTAGACCTCTTACCGCCAGCCAACGAACTACGGCCTTGCACGGGCGTAGTTCACGCTCGTGCGGCATCACGCCCAGATGGTTCAAGCGATCGTCCCGCGGGAGCGCTGGCACGGTGATTCTCGCCTAGCGGGGACGGCCGATTAGCCTGTGGGAGATCGGGGTGACAGTATACATATTTAAGGCGTTTGCCAAATATATACATTTAAACCAAGCTTAGCGATAGCGAAGTCGGACAAGCTACTCATGAAAAATATTACTTTTGAATTGTCGATCGTTTTGCTAACTTGACTAAATAGAACTCTAGATCATTTCATTATCGTCTTTCATCAATTCCATAATTTGACATAATTTATTTCTCAAGTATTCTTGCCTTATAAAATCACAACGATATCTCGAGAGGATTCGATCAAAATCTAAGCCAATTCAATTCCAACTCTCATCAAGCATTATACTACCATCAAGTACGTCTTCCAAGTAATAATTCAATTCGTTATTTAAACTTTACTCGATCAATTCTAAATCTGTCAACAAAATTAATCTGATTCAATCCTCGATACCATCTCATTCATTTTGACCATAAATAATTCGTCCAATTTTCAAAATCATGTAACAAATATCCAAGTTTTATCGTTTATTCCATTCGCATCAATCATCAACTTTATTGTCAAGTTACCAGTTGCAATCAACATTGGTCGAGAGGATCAAGGCTGCCCTACCAACTGATGCCAGATTTCAGAGTCTTCGACAAAGAACCGAGGCCGGAATACAAACAGGATTGCACATACACGAGGATAGGACTTTGAGATATGGTGATCGTCTCTATGTCCCGAATGGAGAACTTCGTCAAGAGCTGATGGCGGAGGCGCACAGCTCAACATACTCTATTCATCCAGGAGGCACAAAGATGTACAGAGACCTGAGGCAGTACTATTGGTGGCATGGAATGAAGATGGAGATAGCCTGCTTTATGGCAAAATACCTGGTGTGTCAGCAAGTCAAGGCTGAACATCAGAGGTCCGCAGGTCTACTTCAACCACTCCCAATACATGAGTGGAAATGGGAGAACATCACTATAGACTTCGTTACAGGATTTTCGAGGAGTCCTAGTGGTCGTAATGTCGTATGGGTGATCGTAGATTGACTCACCAAGGCTGCTCACTTTTTATCCTTCAGAGTTGGATAATCTACAGAAGTCTTAGCAGATATGTATATGAGAGAGATCGTGCGACTGCATGGAGTACCAGTCAGTATAGTGTCTGACAGGGATACGAGGTTTATATCTTACTTTTGGCGAAGTATACAAGAGAGTCTTGGTACACGCCTAAAGTTTAGCACATCGTATCACCCGCAGACAGATGGACAGTCCGAGCGCACCATTCAGACACTGGAAGATATGTTGAGAGCATGCATGCTTGATTTCAGTGGATCATGGGAAGACCATTTATATTTGGTTGAGTTTTCCTACAATAATAGCTATCAAGCGAGCATTCAGATGGCTCCCTATGAAGCATTATATGGTAGGAAATGTCGTTCCCCAGTATGTTAGAGCGATGTAGGCGAAAGACAGATCCTAGGACCAGAATTGGTCGTTCGTACGGTGGAGAAAGTAAAAAAGATCCAAGGGCACCTGCGAGCAGCACAGGACAGACAAAAGCACTGGACAAACGTACATCGACGACCTCTAGAATTCCAAGTTGGAGAGCATGTGTTTTTAAAGATCTCGCCTACCCGAGGGACTATCAGATTTGGAGGCAGAGGAAAACTGAGTCTGAGGTACATCGGACCATTCGATGTGTTGGAACGCATCGGAGAAGATGCCTACAAGCTAGCCTTACCACAAACATTAGAAGGAGTGCATGACGTCTTCCACGTATCTCAACTGAGGAGGTACATTCCAGATCCAAGTCATGTGCTTGACCACTCGGAGATCACTGTCGGGCCGAGTTTGTCGTACCAGGAAGAGCCTGTAGAGATCCTAGACAGAAGCGAGAAGGTGTTGCGAGGTCAGACTATCCCTCTAGTTCGTATTGCATGGAGACATCATGCACCAGGCGAGTCGACCTGGGAACGAGAGGAGGATATTCGACAACGTTTTCCCCATCTATTCGAAGGCCTGGGTATGTCCTCATATTTCAAATCAATCAATAATTTTCACTATATGTCTGTTTTAATTTCGAGGACGAAATGCTCTAAGGAGGGTAGATTGTAAACCCCCTCGACCAATTTTTAGCTTAGATAGAGAAATTAGGGTTATTTTTAACAAATTAGAAATTAATTACAGCATTTTAAATTATTATGCAATATCTTATATTGCTTAGTGCACCTTACCATTACCTCGATATTTAGAGCACTACACTAACTGTTACCCTCAAATAAAGTTCACATACTTCTATTAGACGTACCAGTCTATTATTCTAAACTTTGTGTAACTCACAAATACTCTTTCATGAGCCTCGTTTTAGTCGCATAAATATCGTTACAAACGTCCATAAATTCGATTAATTTTCAAATATGTACCCTTGTCCGTTCCAATCAAAATTAGAGACCCAACAGGAACCCGTTTTGTCCAAACCAAATTACGTTATTATTCTATTTTAAGTATATTACGTCTAGAATACTTGCACTTCACTAAATTCTGACCCTGTATATTTTTAATTAATTAGAAAACACCTTGCGTATTAATTTTTAATTAAATTAATACGATGACTAGCATCGCCCAAAACTAGACCCAGCTCCTACCCAGACTCACCCTCACACCCTCAAAACCCTTACTAAATACCACCCCTCATTTTAGTACATTACATCACCCCCAGAAATGAGGTATTTTTCTCAAACAATTTCGTAATTGTGCAAATTCCCAATTTAATAGGGCTTTAGTACAATTTGTGAAATTGTAGGATTTTATATGCAAAATTGGATAGGTGAGTTGTCCACCTCCCATTGGAGGGGACACATGGATGATTCTCCACCCTCCATTCCAAATAGGGTCTAAATTCAATGCATTATCATGAATTAATGTGGCCTACAACCCTTAAATTGTGTTCACACTCAAAAAAACCTAAAACCCTAACCCTTTACAAACCCTATAAACCCCCCCCCCCTTCACCCTTCCTTCTCCCACAACTCACCTCAGCCACCACCACCTCCGACCACCCCCCATAGTTCGACCTCCGCTCAGCTCCCCCCGGCCACCGGACCACCGCCATAGCCACCGCCACCCACCGCCAGCATCACCCACACCACCATCACCAACATCTTCACCACCACCACCAACCCTCCCGACTCCCCCTCACTCTGACCACCACCACCACGAGCTACCGCCACCGTTAGGACCGCCACCCCCATCACCTCCGCCACCCCCTGCCACCCTGAGCCGCCGCCACCGCCACCCCAGCCTCCGCAACCGCCGTTGCAGCCGCCGCATGCTATTGTTGCTACTGCTGCGGCTGACCTCCGACCACCCCCGCCGGAGCTCCGCCCCCCCTCCCCTCCGCCGGCGACGACGACACGGGACACGCCCCCCCCCCTGACACGTCAGGTATATATATATATATATATATATATATATATATATATATATATATATATATATATATATATATATATATATATATATATATATTTATATATGTTATATATTATATAATTATATGTATATATATATGTATTTATATAATAAGTATATATAATATAATATATATTATATTATATTATATTATATTATATTATATTATATTATATTATATTATATTATATTATATACTATCATATATATATATAAGTATTTTATATTATTATTATTTATAATATTATATATATATATATATATATATATATAGGTATATATATATTTATATATGTATATATGTTATATAATTATATGTATATATATTATGTATTTATATAATAAGTATATATATAATATATATTATATTATCTATATATACTGTTATATATATATATATATATATATATATATATATATATATATATATATATAATTATTTTATATTATTATTATTTATACTATATATATATATATATATATATATATATATATATATATATATATATATATATATATATATATATATATATATATATATATATATATATATATATATATATATATATATATATATATATATATATGTATATGTATATGTATATGTATATATTATTATTATATATACATATATATAATAATAATATATGTATATATATTATTATTATATATACATATATATGTATATATATAATAATAATATATTATTATTATTATATATATACATATACAATATATTATATTATTTTATATTATTATGTATATATATACTATTATATATATATATAAGTACTATTATGTATACTATTATCTATATATATATATAATATGTATATATATTATGTATTTATTATATGTATATATATATGATATATATGTATATATTATTATACTTTTTATATTATTTCTTTTTACGTATATATACGATTATATATATATATATATATATATATATATATATATATATATATATAAGTAAATATATATACTATTATATATAAGTATAAATATGTATATATAATATTATTATTATTATATATATATATATATATATATATATATATATATATATATATATATATATATATATATATATATATATATATATATATATATATATATATATATATGTGTGTGTATATAAGTATATATATATATATATATATATATATATGCATTATATATATATTAAATATGTACCTATATTTATATGTATATATATATATATATATATATATATATGTATGTATGTATTATACTATATCCCTATGTATATTATATATAAAATATGTATTATACATATAAATATATTTATATTTATATGTATATATGTATAAATATTATTATTATGTATTATGAATATATGTATTATATTTATACTTTTATGCTTATGACATATATATATATATATATATTATATAAGTATATATGTATTATATATTATATATAACTATAAGTATATATATATATATATATATATATATGTTTTATGTACTAAAATATATTTATGAGTATATAAATATATACGTACTTATGTATATTATAAATATAGATATATACGTAATTATGTATGTATATGTATATACTACATATGTAATTACTATAAGTACATATGTATACTTGCATATTAAAATATTAAATTATAAATTCACGACTCATGTATGTCTAAACAGAGTGCACCTATGACGCAGTTAGTGATCCAAGGTCACAGGACCATTCAGACGCAACTGCGGGAACAGGTTTTTGGCACTCACAGCTTGAGGACGTAGGCAAGTATACATTGCCAAATTTTTACTGTTTAAATTATAAACTGTTGTATGTTATCTTGTTTCAATTACATATAACTGTGCGCGTCCGAAATTGACTCGGGTGCCATCGACGAATACGTCGATATGTAGTGTAACTGACTTAGACTCTAGCAGACCACCTACAGTTGCTAGGGTATTCTGATATCCTTCTAGACCCTGACACTTGTACAAGCAGCACGATTGCAATTCATATTGGAATACGGATTTGCGTACTCAATTAGCTACCGGTGCGTGTGACATGCATCACGGCTTAGCACGAAATCAGGACTATTCAAAAAAGTTATGACTTGGCATATAGCCACGTGATATACACGTCGTGTATTCGACTTGTATATCCGCATTGGGAGGGGAAGACAACTAGTAGGCGTATAGGATACACACATTGGACTCCGTAGTATCCAGAGGAGCCACGGATCCAATGACTTCCTTTATTCAGATACCGCGTTCTTCGGAGCGATACGGACGTATATATATTTGCAGATACCTCATTCTTCGAAATAATAGACGTTACATGATCAGATACTGTCATGACCCGCACCCGGTTTAGGGGCACGAGTGCGTGGGTACGTCCAGCCTACGCCGCAGTATCGGCGGTAGAACGCTGTCTAGGTCAAGTACTATCTAAACAATCTCACGCTAGTATCCAACTCCATAAGGAGACATGGATATCATAAAATAATGCTAGAAATACTCAATCACAAAAACTAAAGCACGATGAGATATCAAGGCAAGCAAGAAATACAAGACAAGTCTAACAACAAAATAATCATACCTGCAATCATTAACTTCCAATCCCCAAGTGTGTTGGAAACCAGTCTACTAAGGTCACAGTCTGGAAAAATATTTTCCAGTCAGGAAGGAGCAAAGTACATCTCTAAATAGCAGTTCTATATTAATGACATAAGCTATGTAGCAGTTCTAGATGGAAATATACCAGATGCATGTATAGGTACGAGAAATGTACAATGAAAGAAATACCGAAAATACTGTAAGTAAATACAGGAAAAGAAATAATAGGTCAATGAGCAAGAAATCTATGACTAAGTGTGTGAGTACTAGCTTCAACATGTGATCGGCTTGGGAATTTGATCAGGCTGGTTACATGTGATTAGCTATGATTCACGAAGGTCAGGCTAACCGTTGGTTAGCTATGATGCATGTAGAGGTCAGGCTAATCACACGTAACAGCTATGAGGCACGGAGATGGTCAGGCCGTACCCGACGAAGTTGGGTATGATCACATATCTACACTAAAGTACTCCCCAAACCCCCGACTGGTATAGTAGATCAAATCATGGTACGCTATGGCACGGGATTCCCTAGGGAGGTAGCAAATCTCCCTGGAAATCAGTGTCTGTACATGCACAAGATATCAATGAAACAAGTCTTGTACAAGCTACACCATGAATAAGGAATAACATCTCATGACGAGATCCGTGTATACCAATCCGTGTAACCAACGTGTCAAGAACAGGAATATTTACACTAGATACAGTGAACATAGGAGATATCATAAATTAGAATCTAATCAGAGAATGTACTCGCCTTGGGTCCTTAGCTGGTAATTATTGATGTCCTGTTCCAGAGTATCCCCTGGGTAAACCAACAGTCCTATAAACATATCACAAGTAAAACCATATTTGCATCAGATGCTATACTAACACAGTCTAAAAATACTGGTCTCAGGGCCATGTCAGGCAGGGCACTAGTCAACTAGGGTCATCTAGTATATTCACCAATTAAACGTAGTATTATTAATGATCAAATATAATACATATATTGTTATTCCAAAGTATATACAAGATAGGTATAACTGTATGTACATAAGTGGAAATATATTTTATTTATGAAAAAAATATACATCACCCATTATTTAAGAATATATACATTTATACATTTATATATACTAAATAAAAATATACTCATACAATATATGTACACAAGTATATATATATATATATACCAAATATACGTTTTTATACCAAAATACATTTTTATTAAACATATACCCATACAAAATATATATACACATATATATATATTTTTACCAAAATAATAATTATATTATATACAGGTAATTATACCAATTAAATATATATATAACATTAAATACGAAAACATACATTGACATAAATTATATGTATACAGTTAAATTAATACCCATATATATTTAATACGTATTTATACTAAAATACATTTTAATATACATATATAGAAAATAGAGAAATATGCAAGATATATATATATATATATATATATATATATATATATATATATATATATATATATATATATATATATATATATATATATATATATATATATATATATATATATATATATATATATATATATATATATATATATATATATATATATGAAATATATATACCCTAAGTAGAAATACACTATATACATTAACATATATATACTAAGAAATATTTATACTAAAATACATTTTAGTACTCGTATACACATACACAAATATGCAATACATTAAATACCTACATACATACTTATACAATTAATTATTAATAAAATAAATAATATACATATCTTTAATTAACATTACTATACTTATACATATATACCAATTTTAAAATATACTAAGTGTATATACAAATACATATATACGTATACCAATTAATAATTACATATATATACTAATCATATATATATACATGTATACCCATTTTATATGTTGAAAATATATTAAGTATATACAAAACATATATATATATACATACACCAATAATACATATACTAAGTACGTATTTATATATATACCAACAATATTAATTATGTACATATACATTTACATATATATGTTAAACATTAATTAAATACGTAATATACATATACATATATTAGTATATACATATACGTATTTATATATACATACACATATACACGTATACGCACACATATATGTATATACACATATATATACACGTATACGTATTTATACGTATAACACTAATACATTTATATGTATATACACATAGACCTACACACACATATGTGTATTCATATATACATACACAATAAACTAGAGGAGGGAAGAAGGAGGAGAGTGCTCACCGGGGTGGTGGTTGGAGGCCACTGGCCGGAGTGCAGGGAGGAGATGGTGGAGGAGCGGGGATGTGCTCGGCTGACAGTGTGGTGGAGCCGGTGGTTCTGGTGGCCGCCGGGTGATGGTGCAAGGGGAGGAGTAGGAGCGGGGATCGCCGGGGAGGAAGAGTAGGAGGTCGGAGGGAGGAATGCAGCGGTGGCGGTGATGATTCGTGCGCACCAGAGGGAGCTCGACGCGGGGTCGGGTCGACTTCGGCGTGGAGGGCTGTCGTGGCCGGGGAGTGGCGGAGTGTGATGATGATGGTGGTGGTAAATGAACGGAGGCCGGGGTCGGGTTGCTCGGGAATGAGCAGCGGGAGGGGTCGCTGCACAGCCGCCGTGGGCGAGGAGAGTGGAGGAGCTCCGACTCTCGGGTCGGGGCTGGCCGGACTGACAGCGGAAGAGGCTCGCCGGGGAAGATGCTCGGTCGGTGGAGGAAGACGCAATGCCCGGAGTCGATGGGTTGCAGAGGAGTCGAGGGGTGGTTCGGCCGCCGGAGAGGAAGCTGCGGCCTGAAGAATGTACAGTAGGGTGGAGCTCCGGGTTGATCTCCGGCAGGTCGAGCTGCACTGGGTTGGGTTGAAGAAGGAGGAGGAGCGGAGCTCCAGGCGGGGCTCGGCCGGATGGCCGGGTGAACAGTAGCCGAGGGTGTCCCCCCTCTTTTCCCAAGTTTAAAAAAGAAAGGAGAAGAAGAAAGATGGAGAAGAAGAGAAGAAGAAAGGAAGAAGAAAAGAAGAAAAGTGGAGAAGAGAATAGGAGCTACGGTTGTGGAGGCTTGGGGAGGTGTGCTACCTAGGTTTTCTAGGGATTAGGGTTTGATAGGACATGACTTAATATAGGGAGAGAGGGTGTGATGAAGGGTGGTGATTGACCCCCTTTAAATGAGGGGTCCAGATTTGACATGGAGAAAATAATTCATGTGGGGATGAGGGTAATAAAAATATTAAGGATTCCTCATTGGTTTAACAAATGGGTGTTTACACCAAAATGCAAATTTGCAAATTAGCCCCCTTAAATTTGGGGTATTTGCACAGACACACGAAATGACGAAAATTTGGCGGGCGATTCGGTGCCCGGTGTTTTGTAGGGTCAGGGGACGCTGTATGTCTGGTACGGGCTCGAATAACAGGGCACTGGAATTAAATTGGAATTTCAGAATTGGTTTAAATAGTATCCTCAATTTAATTAGAATTAAATGCAAGTTGTGTTCAAAAATTAATTAGGAGTACATGGGGCCAAAATCAGGTCAGGTCATCAATACCAATAATGAAGAAGACTCAGAACAGAATATTACCCTAATTTGGGCCGCACAAAAAATAGGTCAAGATTGCCTCCAATTTTCGATTGGAACGCACAACGATACAAAATAGGGATTTATTAAATAACGTCTGCGACGATTTTTGTGCGGCCAAAAATAATGCACAGAGTGCATAATTATGAATTACAAAAATAGCAAAATGGAAGACGGGCATGTCTAGGGCAAGATTGTAAAATTTGTTGGAAGACAAAAGTCAGGATACTGCTCCAAATATCGAAGCAAAGGCAATGCGCAATAATTAATTAAAATACGGTAATTAATTAAAATCTACAATAAATAAATTCTAGCTAAAATAATTAAATCCAGAATTTCATACTTCAGACAGGTATTCATCTACTGGCTTCTAGGTCAAGTCTGCTAGCTAAAAATAAATGAACACTGCATCTAATACTATATTTAATTACACATCACACATAATTATTTAAATTAATATACTATCATGCAATTACTTAATTGTAACTACAATAATATCAAATATTATAAAAAGTCGAAAATACCCCTGTTTTCAGAATGTGGTAGTGACAAGTCTACCCACCTTAAAAGAATTTCGTCATCGAAATTTAAAATCCGCATAGTAGTGTTTATTCATTATATTATTATTTTCCATAAATAGTAAAATTCAACAACCCACAAAATCCCAAAATAATCCACCTTGTCGTTTCGCAATCTTCAAAATTTCTGAAATTACTATATTTCTGAAATATCCTCAAAACTAAAAATCAGTTTTTATTTCCTCACAATTCCCATGAATTAAAAATTAAATACTCGAAATTTGATATCTGTTCCTCAAATTTAAATTCAATCAATCTCGTCCCAAAAAGTCTGAATCCAAACAATAATCCATCAATGATCTGATTCTTTAGTTTTCTTTTTCCTCAAAATACTCAACAGTGCGACACTGCAACGTCTACAATATAAAATTTAAAAAATTTCTATATTGCAATCAAATATATAAAATGAAAAATTTCCAAATCTTTTCCTCAAATTTTCAATGATAAATATATCATAATCAACCTTCCTGAAATTATAAATTATCAATTTTGCCCTGTGAATTTCTTAACTCTCTATTTAAGTTAATATTTATCCTCGAATTTCAATCATACCTCAGTTTTCGTACAATCAATGATCCATCACCTCTGTTATAACAACCCCTTAATTTTTTATTTAAATTAATGCTCATCCACAATTTAATCATCTTGTCTATTTTTTTGTCAGTCATAACCTTGTCGTAGTATCTTTGTTATGGTCAAAACCCCAACGATCATGGTCTAAGAAAAATTTTACCCACAGTCATACAACAAACAACTTAGAGGAAACATGCATGGTTATGGTCTGTCTTATCATGGTATTGCATTCTCTGTCAGGGTGTACTACTAACTATATCCTAACAAGAAAAATCACGAATACAACCCACGGAACTAGGGAATCAATCAATCAGAAGACAAAAACAACATGAGAAAAGAAAGAACCTGCTAACACATTACCTGCAGTATTTCCTATCTCTAACATACACTTAGCTCTAGCAAATTCACTAACTAATTCATATTCCTGTACACCGGTACTCATATCAATTAATCATTAGTCCACAACATCCATGATTACATCCTCATTGCATACATCTGCTTATTAATACCTAAATCTGATACCAAGATTCTCTAATATAACCATGGTTCAATAATGCATCCAAGTTTGATACCTCTATCTCTTTAGTACTATACTCTCTGTCAGTTCCCGTTCCTACTACAATTGTCCATACTATTTGTATCACTCAAATACACGTCAAGTGCAACACCATACTAAGTGCTAAGCCCTTTCTAATACAACTCTAGATGGACACCCAAGTCAGTCTGCGGTGCCATCTCAATCCTGCTCAAGTTATCAGATCCTTACACATGTATATCATCTACTCATATATTAATATTCATATCTCTCATCTACCATAAAATTAATCCTCAAAATAATCGTCAAGGTTTAACTTCTCGATCAACTTAAAAATGAATTGTATATACCTCTCAAAATTAGATACTCAACATCGAAACAAAATTTAATCACGTCTAAAATCTTTGTAGCCTTAACCATGTTTATTGAATTCATATTTGAAATCCTCAAAAATTTAATGACATAATCTCAACTACTCTATTATTTTAAAAATAAAATCTTGTTTTCACCTTTTAATTTATAACTCCACAATGTACATATCAGTGCTCACGGTCTCTGATACTCAAGGTGCACTCAATGCATCTAGTGTCTATAATTGTGTACTAAAATTGTACTGCCTGAATCACTTGTACTATTACCTCCAATGATCAAAGTTATCATCAACTGTATTTTCTTTCATGATTTCAATTTATGTCAACTGGTATATCATCTAATTATCATCACACCGAGTGCTTACTGTTATTAACATTATTCTCGACTAATCCTCGATATAGAATCATTAGCACTCTTGGTATTATATCACTAGCTTTATTAATGGATCATCTCATCAAGCTCATTATAACTCATGATTACATGCACTTTCTATAATACCCATGCTTTACTTCAATCTCAAGGGCAGGCATATGGTTCTATATCTCGATTGATGTATAAGCATACCTCTTAATCCTTTTACAGCCTGTTAAACTAATTGTGATACACTTCACAACTTTTATTACTAATCCTGATATTTCTCTACTTATGGCATCTCATTAAACCCTTTATGCATATACATTTCTTTACCTTTAACATTTTCGATATCAATCATCAAATTGAACATCATGCTCCATAAATCCTTAACACAATTCCTGGATACTTAATCGTTTACATAGATCACTCAATTACATAATCATGATTATCCAGGACGGGTAATTGGCTCTGATACTAACTCTGAGAACTATCACTGATACTCTATACTCTCCTTAACTCTCAGTCTCTAATGACACTTCTCCTAGAACTATTTGTTACAAGGTACTATGCTAAGGGCTAACTCTAGATTAAATCCTTCTGCTCATATGTCCAACTAGGAAATACTTACAAACTCACAAGTCACACTCAGTCAACTAATACAAGACACAACCAAAATTGCAAGTCACTAATTATCATACTAACAAGGAATCCTCAAAGAGAATAAGCTCAAAAAGGAACTGGATCAAGGACGGAAGGTATCTTTACTGCTAGTAAGGAAAAGAAGCGATGGAAAAAAGTCCTGGAATAACATAAATAGATAGGTCTTGAGATGATACTTTAAGAACCAATTTAAGATACAACCTGATAATCATACACGTCTGTCAGAAATCATGACACACAGAATCCTCGCCACGCCAGTAAACATAGATACGATAAACGACAGGTTCCGTAACTAAGGTATGCAACTCTATAATCATGTCATCTAGAATCCTCGCCACGCCAACCGGTATGGCTGCGAGAAACTCTAAATCTTATAACTAAAGTATGTACATCCAAGTTAGGTTCCTACGTTCTCGTCACGACAGCTAATATGGCTGCGATAAACTCTAGGTTCCATAACCAAAGTAGACGTTTTACCTTTCTCACTGTCCTCATCAATATATGTCATCAGATGATACCATAAATTCTAGTCCGTAAAATTTCATCTCGGCATAAAATCAACTCTACAACGAAACCAAGATCCAAATTTTAATAATTGATCAACAATAATCAAATTCAATATCAATGAGTGAGGACGGACGGAAACAAACGAAGGATTTAAAATTAGAAATTATAATAAGATTCTCAAGGGGTCGTCCCAGGAATCTCTCAAGAATTTGTGATTGAGTATCCTCTCTCATCCTAGTATCCTATGTCCTATATTCAATAGCAGGCACGTAGTAGTACAACTATGACGTCGCACTACCACGACATCGCACAAATTGCGCAGTCTGACCTGCATGGGCCACCACTAAAAACGTGTCATGACCCGCACCCGGTTTAGGGGCACGAGTGCGTGGGTACGTCCAGCCTACGCCGCAGTATCGGCGGTAGAACGCTGTCTAGGTCAAGTACTATCTAAAAAATCTCACGCTAGTATCCAACTCCATAAGGAGACGTGGATATCATAAAATAATGCTAGAAATACTCAATCACAAAAACTAAAGCACGATGAGATATCAAGGCAAGCAAGAAATACAAGACAAGTCTAACAACAAAATAATCATACCTGCAATCATTAACTTTCAATCCCCAAGTGTGTTGGAAACCAGTCTACTAAGGTCACAGTCTGAAAAAATATTTTCCAGTCAGGAAGGAGCAAAGTACATCTCTAAATAGCAGTTCTATATTAATGACATAAGCTATGTAGCAGTTCTAGATAGAAATATACCAGATGCATGTATAGGTACGAGAAATGTACAATGAAAGAAATACTGGAAATACTGTAAGTAAATGCAGGAAAAGAAACAATAGGTCAATGAGCAAGAAATCTATGACTAAGTGTGTGAGTACTAGCTTCAATATGTGATCGGCTTGGGAACTTGATCAGGCTGGTTACATGTGATTAGCTATGATTTACGAAGGTCAAGCTAACCGTTGGTTAGCTATGATGCATGTAGAGGTCAGGCTAATCACACGTAACAGCTATGAGGCACGGAGATGGTCAGGCCGCACCCGACGTGAGATGTGGGGTGAGCTATGATGCATGAAAAGTTGGGTATGATCACATATCTACACTAAAGTACTCCCCAAACCCCCGACTGGTATAGTAGATCAAATCATGGTACGCTATGGCACGGGATTCCCTAGGAAGGTAGCAAATCTCTCCGGAAATCAGTGTCTGTACATGCACAAGATATCAATGAAACAAGTCTTGTACAAGCTACACCATGAATAAGGAATAACATCTCATGACGAGATCCGTGTATACCAATCCGTGTAACCAACGTGTCAAGAACAGGAATATTTACACTAGATACAGTGAACATAGGAGATATCATAAATTAGAAACTAATCAGAGAATGTACTCGCCTTGGGTCCTTAGCTGGTAATTATTGATGTCCTGTTCGAGTATCCCCTGGTTAAACCAACAGTCCTATAAACATATCACAAGCAAAACCACATTTGCATCAGATGCTATACTAACACAGTCTAAAAATACTGGTCTCAGGGCCATGTCAGGCAGGGCACTAGTCAACTAGGGTCATCTAGTATATTCACCAATTAAACGTAGTATTATTAATGATCAAATATAATACATATATTGTTATTCCAAAGTATATACAAGATAGGTATAACTGTATGTACATAAGTGAAAATATATTTTATTTATGAAAAAAATATACATCACCCATTATTTAAGAATATATACATTTATACATTTATATATACTAAATAAAAATATACTCATACCCTATATGTACACAAGTATTTATATATATATATACCAAATATATGTTTTTATACCAAAATACGTTTTTATTAAACATATACCCATACAAAATATATATACACATATATATATATTTGTACCAAAATAATAATTATACTATATACAGGTAATTATACCAATTAAATATATATATAACATTAAATACGAAAACATACATTGACATAAATTATATGTATACAGTTAAATTAATACCCATATATATTTAATACGTATTTATACTAAAATACATTTTAATATACATATATAGAAAATAGAGAAATACGCAAGATATATATATATATATATATATATATATATATATATATATATATATATATATATATATATATATATATATATATGAAATATATATACCCTAAGTAGAAATACACTATATACATTAACATATATATACTAAGAAATATTTATACTAAAATACATTTTAGTACTCGTATACACATACACAAATACGCAATACATTAAATACCTACATACATACTTATACAATTAATTATTAATAAAATAAATAATATACATATCTTTAATTAACATTACTATACTTATACATATATACCAATTTTAAAATATACTAAGTGTATATACAAATACATATATACGTATACCAATTAATAATTACATATATATACTAATCATATATATATATATACATGTATACCCATTTTATATGTTGAAAATATATTAAGTATATACAAAACATATATATATATACATACACCAATAATACATATACTAAGTACGTATTTATATATATACCAACAATATTAATTATGTACATATACATTTACATATATATGTTAAACATTAATTAAATACGTAATATACATATACATATATTAGTATATACATATACGTATTTATATATACATACACATATACACGTATACGCACACATATATGTATATACACATATATATACACGTATACGTATTTATACGTATAACACTAATACATTTATATGTATATACACATAGACCTACACACACATATGTGTATTCATATATACATACACAATAAACTAGAGGAGGGAAGAAGGAGGAGAGTGCTCACCGGGGTGGTGGTCGGAGGCCACTGGCCGGAGTGCAGGAAGGAGATGGTGGAGGAGCGGGGATGTGCTCGGCTGACAGTGTGGTGGAGCCGGTGGTTCTGGTGGCCGCCGGGTGATGGTGCAAGGGGAGGAGTAGGAGCGGGGATCGCCGGAGAGGAAGAGTAGGAGGTCGGAGGGAGGAATGCAGCGGTGGCGGTGATGATTCCTGCGCACCAGAGGGAGCTCGACGCGGGGTCGGGTCGACTTCGGCGTGGAGGGCTGTCGTGGCCGGGGAGTGGCGGAGTGTGATGATGATGGTGGTGGTAAATGAACGGAGGCCGGGGTCGGGTTGCTCGGGAATGAGCAGCGGGAGGGGTCGCTGCACAGCCGCCGTGGGCGAGGAGAGTGGAGGAGCTCCGACGCTCGGGTCGGGGCTGGCCGGACTGACAGCGGAAGAGGCTCGCCGGGGAAGATGCTCGGTCGGTGGAGGAAGACGCAGTGCCCGGAGTCGATGGGTTGCAGAGGAGTCGAGGGGTGGTTCGGCCGCCGGAGAGGAAGCTGCGACCTGAAGAATGTACAGTAGGGTGGAGCTCCGGGTTGATCTCCGGCAGGTCGGGCTACACTGGGTTGGGTTGAAGAAGGAGGAGGAGCGGAGCTCCAGGCGGGGCTCGGCCGGATGGCCGGGTGAACAGTAGCCGAGGGTGTCCCCCCTCTTTTCCCAAGTTTAAAAAAGAAAGGAGAAGAAGAAAGATGGAGAAGAAGAGAAGAAGAAAGGAAGAAGAAAAGAAGAAAAGTGGAGAAGAGAATAGGAGCTACGGTTGTGGAGGCTTGGGGAGGTGTGCTACCTAGGTTTTCTAGGGATTAGGGTTTGATAGGACATGACTTAATATAGGGAGAGAGGGTGTGATGAAGGGTGGTGATTGACCCCCTTTAAATGAGGGGTCCAGATTTGACATGGAGAAAATAATTCATGTGGGGATGAGGGTAATAAAAATATTAAGGATTCCTCATTGGTTTAACAAATGGGTGTTTACACCAAAATACAAATTTGCAAATTAGCCCCCTTAAATTTGGGGTATTTGCACAGACACACGAAATGATGAAAATTTGGCGGGCGATTCGGTGCCCGGTGTTTTGTAGGGTCAGGGGACGCTGTATGTCTGGTACGGGCTCGAATAGCAGGGCACTGGAATTAAATTGGAATTTCAGAATTGGTTTAAATAGTATCCTCAATTTAATTAGAATTAAATGCAAGTTGTGTTCAAAAATTAATTAGGAGTACATGGGGCCAAAATTAGGTCAGGTCATCAATACCAATAATGAAGAAGACTCAGAACAGAATATTACCCTAATTTGGGCCGCACGAAAAATAGGTCAAGATTGCCTCCAATTTTTGATTGGAACGCACAACGATACAAAATAGGGATTTATTAAATAACGTCTGCGATGATTTTTGTGCGGCCAAAAATAATGCACAGAGAGCATAATTATGAATTGCAAAAATAGTAAAATGGAAGGCGGGCATGTCTAGGGCAAGATTGTAAAATTTGTTGGAAGACAAAAGTCAGGATACTGCTCCAAATATCGAAGCAAAGGCAATGCACAATAATTAATTAAAATACGGTAATTAATTAAAATCTCCAATAAATAAATTCTAGCTAAAATAATTAAATCCAGAATTTCATACTTCAGACAGGTATTCATCTACTGGCTTCTAGGTCAAGTCTGCTAGCTAAAAATAAATGAACACTGCATCTAATACTATATTTAATTATACATCACACATAATTATTTAAATTAATATACTATCATGCAATTACTTAATTATAACTACAATAATATCAAATATTGTAAAAAGTCGAAAATACCCCTGTTTTCAGAATGTGGTAGTGACAGATACCATGCTCTTCGGAGAATGGACGTTATGCCTACGCCTACCCATACGTACCAAGGTTGTCTTCACATTGCATTCACTTAGATGGTTAGCACACCCTTTATTTATTTTATTCAGTAATTATATATATGGCATACTTTTATATATCTTGTTATGTCCCACTGATGACCTGGTTCCCTTCCAGATCTAGACGAGGCGTACTATCCCCCGGTATACCGACCCAGACAGGAGACGAGGTACGCATCTGAGGATGAGCTAGAGGTGCTGCCATCAGAGTCCCCCTGATCTTTGGTAGACTCACCATCTGGAGCTCGAGCGTCTTTATCTAGATAGACGACGCTCTAGTCTTACTATATTTCAGCACTTTTATTTCATCTTTTGTAGTGGGTTTGTTCCCACTAGACATATTTGATTTGTACTATGACATTTCATACTCAGCACTTATATTCCAGCACTTATTTCAGTATTCCTTATTATTTTGTGGATGAGATTAGACCTTACCTGTAATTTTCTAGTATTAAACCTGTTAGTATTTTAGGACAGCGTAGCACGTCTCATTGGGTCCATTAAATTGTGTAATCCCTCAGAGACGTGTCAGATGGCCAATGCCATATGGCCTGGTCCCGTATATTTTGGGACTAGGGCGTGACACAAACCAAGGCCCAATCCCAAGATGTTAACCAAGCCCAATCCCCTAGGTCAACCCCAAAATCCTACTTTCTACATGTATAAATATACAACTTTTCTTTTTTTTCTTTATTTTTCCACACCCCCAAACCAACCTAGCCTACTATTCATCACCCCCTACCTCCGCCTGAACCAACCCGGAGCAGCCTCGCCGTGCTCTTCCAAGCCGTCGTCGGAGCAGCTCCCAACCGCCGCCTCGTCTGAGACCTCCACCCCCTGCTCGCCGTAGCCTCGCCTGGACTGGCCATCTTCACCGAGCCATCCTCCCGCCTGAGATCTCCTCCCCGACTTCTTCTCCTCCCTCGTCTCCATCGTCCTCGGACAACTCGTCGACCCGACCACCTCCCGTCGACACCCCAGTCGACCACCACCTTCACCCGACTCTCCTCGACTTTGCCACGCCGCGCCGGACCCAACTTCCTCCCCTCCTCCTCGACGGAGCAGCACGCTCCCAGCCTGTCATCCTAACACCAACGTCGTCGTCTCCGGTTCATCCCCTTCCTCCCCCTCGCCGGAGCCCAATCTCCTCCGCCAGCACCACTCCCTGTTCTCCATCTCCTCCTTGTCCTCATCTGCCCATTTCCTCCTCATTCTTCCTCCCTGAGATCCTCCACATCCCGTCGACCACAGCTACCCGAGCCTCCTTCTTCCTTCCTGAGTCGTTCACCACCACCACTCCACATCCCTGACCTACTTTTCTTCCTTGTCCTCCTCTCTAACCTGGCCGGAACAGTCCCCCTATCATCATAACATTCATCACCATCATCTCCATTATAATCATTATCATCATCTCCATCATCATCACCATTATCATCTTCATCGTCAACATAACTACCATCATCACCCTAATCACCTTCAATCATCACCATTACCATCATCATCATCCCTAGCATCCTCATCACCATTATCACCTAATCCCCTTAACCACTATCACCTAATCACCATAGTCATCATCACCTTAACCTACATCATAATCACCATTAATCATCATTATCATAATCTTCATCATCATCATAATCATCATCACCATCATCCCAATCATCTCATCATCATCACCTTTAATCATCATCATCATAGCCTGCATCACCATCACCATTAATAATCATCATCTTAACCTAATCATCACCAATCATCATCATCACCATCACCCCCGTCATCAATATCGATATCATCGTCGTCATCGTGGACCCGTCATCTTTGCCCAAGACAACCTGCAGCAATCACCCCCGATTTCCGTACCTGTGCACGCTAACCCCGAGGTTCGAACCTGTCCCTCTCCTTTTTATGTGTGCTTGTGTGTATGCTATTAGGCCATTAGTATTGCTTTATGATAGTTAGTTGACATCAGACCCTGAGTCGGTGAACCCAACTCGTATACGTATACTTACGCGTATGCGTATATTGTTCAATTTGGTATATATATATATATATATATATATATATATATATATATATATATATATATATATATATATATATATATATATATATTGTGTAGGAATTAAATGCTAAACCTAATTATGACTATATATATATGTATTTATACTGTGCGACCCTGAATATTGTGAGTCGACTACCTTGTGTACACTGACGTACTGGATTAGACGTGTTAGTGAGTTGACTGTTTAATTTCATACAGCAGTGAGGACGTAACACCCACGTAGTTAGACACACAATTTGTAGCGCCCCGTTCTCCCGATACGGAGAGCGCGGCTAAGAAACACAAGACGGTATCGTTCGATCGGGATATATTGAATTAAGAACTCGTCCTCGTTATGGATTTATTTCTTCGGAATCGATTCCCATATTCAGTGGACCGTGCCCCCGGGATCGACGTAGCGGCAGAGTCAAGAGGGACCTCTCCGCTGCTATCTTTTATTGCCTCGGTTTTCGATGTCGCTTGTTGCTTTCGTGCTTTGAGTTGGTTTTGAGATTTGCTTGTTTTCCTTGAACGGTTTTGATGGTTTTCATTGTTTTCGTTCATTGAACTGCACTTCAATTTCGAGATTTGGAAAGAGAGGAAGAAGTATTAATTGAGCTGTTCGTGTGCAGGTGAACGAGCAGTAGGCGGCTTACGAGCGGAGTCGTGAAGCGCCTCTTTCCTTCTCCCTTCCAACAATCTAAGTGAGTGGCTACCAACCCGATTAGCTAGCCCTGCTTCCAAGCTTCACGCCCTAAAATCTGCATTCTTCTTTGCCCCGATCAACGATACCAAGTAATAATAAAAGAAACCAAGATAAAAAAGAATAGACTTGGTGTATTATGCTTGTCAATAAACTTCACGAACGGACACTTAATTGCATGCTTGTTCGCTTGGAAATAATCAGAAACTTTTGCTTGTCTTGTGCAAATACATGTTTCATACTCGTGTTGCCTGAAGTGCATGAATGCCTAACAATTATGGATATGTCTTGTGCTCGTGTTGCCTCGAAGGCGTAAACTGATTGTTTAAGATAACGCATTGTTCGATCATGGACAACTTGTGCACAAGGGTAAGTTCTGCGGACGGTCGCTGGGGCACTGGCACCGTTCCGGTCCGGGCGGAACTCGTGTGTAGTCATCGTGTGCTGGAGGGGATGGCTTACAACGCATCGTGTGCTTGTCGTGTGCTTGTCGTATTCTCGTTGCATGCTATCCCTGTCCTTGACTATGTCCGTTATGGCACCACGCCAGTGATCATCGTGTATATTTAAACCTGTTGCAACTAACTTGTGTCTTCATGGCAGGAAAGGTATGGTAAGTATTGTGCAGGTGATTCAGACGGGCAGGTAAAATCCACCAAACGGTGGCAAGTTCATTTCAGTATCATATATATATACTGTTGCTTGTAAATGAACTAAGGCAAGATAGAAACCCACCAAAACATGCATGCTTCATTAAAATAATATGTTGATTGGTATAGTTCGGCTAGCTCGCCTTCACCAGTATGTTTCGATATGCTGACCCTCGTTGAAACAGGTTCTCCGCACCAAGGCGAACTGAGCGAGGAGCCAAAGTCGTCTTCCCGATCCAGTCCAGCTGTTGGCGCATCTTCACTGCGCCCCTTGAAGCATTTTGAAGACAGGAGCTTGCAACTTTTCATACACAAATGCAGCTCCGTGGCAAAGCTGTCCTCCAGCCTGGAGGTCTTTGTCATTTTGAAGTTATAAAGGGATGTAATGTATAGGACTGGTATCTCATTTTGAGTCAACACTTTTGTAAGCCTGTGCGGCATATTAGCTGACTCGTTCAGGAGTTTGTAATAGATGTTCATTATCAATAAAGATAATTTTTCCATGTTTCAAATCTGTGTTTCAATTTATCTGCGTACTCTAAATATGTGCTTGCTATGTAAATCATTAAAGCCTTGTGCGGGCGCAACCCCAGGCCCGCACGGCGGTCACGATTCGAGGGACGCCTTAAACGATTCTACGGAATTGGGTCATGACATAGTGGTATCAGAGCACAGATTCAAGTTCCTTAGACTCTCGCACTGGAAAAGTTTCTTTAACGATCAAATTCCTGTGCGAACTCTTGAACTTGCTAGGCCAAAATGAGATACGTTCATGCAATAAGTCCATAATACATTATGATTCTAATGTAATTTACCTTCTTTTGAAGGAATGGTACCAGCGTAATCTGCAGCGCAAGCACCGAACGAAATACAAGAGAGTAGTTCGGGTACTTCGGGAAGCTCTCGGAGCCAGCGTGGCATATCTCAAGTCGACCCGCTAGAGCGGATGATGCAAATGTTAGAATCATAACGACAAAGAGATGATGCTCGCCAAGCCAAGTTCGAAAGCAATTTAGAGATCCGATTCTCAGTCCAACAGAAGCAGGTAGATACCCTGCAACAAATCGTTCAGACTTTGGCTGCCAACCATTCCGCCACAACAATAACGACTCCGGTGGAACAGCTCGTGCTTGAAGTGGAGATGCCTCAAATCCCAAGGCCGAGGGATGTAACTGCCTTCAACTTGGGCCATTTCAAGAAAATCTGCAACACCCCATTCAACGGGACTGAGGATCCAGTGGTAGCTCTAGATTGGCTAGCCGAGCTTGAAGATCACTTTGCTCTGTTAGAGGTCCCCGAAGAGAAGTGCGTCACCTGCGTGCAACTTCAGCTCTGCCTTAACGCGCACGATTGGTGGAACGTGCATCGATGATCTCTCCAATTTGATCACGGAGAGGAGGCGATCTCGTGGACGACTTTTCGTGCCGCATTTGAAGAGGAGTTTATACCCCCTCCAGTGCAACGTCAGATGGAAAACGAGTTTGTGCAGCTGCGGCAGGGCAGAGTACTCCGCCGAATTCAACCGACTCTCCAAATTCGCTAGGACCTATTTACCTGATGCAGCGAGTTGAGCCAGAAGGTTTGAAGGTGGACTACGCCCTGCCATCCATGCGCACATGGTCAATAATCAGTATGGAATAATGCGTGAAGTCATGAATCATGCTCTATCACTTGAACCACAATATCCTCATATTGCTGCCGGCGCTGTGCATACATCCAGTCACAAACGCCAAAGCAACGAGGGAGAAAATACCGCTACAAAGCGCCCGAATAATGCTGGTCAACAGGACGGGGATTGGAGCAAAACTTGTCACTTCTGTAAAAGAAAAGGGCACATTAGGAAGTATTGCCGCAAAAGACTTGGGTTATGCCTCGGTTGTGGCCATCCAGGCCATGCTATTGGCTCCTGTCCAAACCTTCATGGTCGTCGTCCCCAACAAAATAATCCTTAATGGTAGGTTCTATTCTAAGTTTCGAGACAAAACTTCCAATTAGTTGGGTAGGATGTAGCATCCCGTTCTCCCGATGCGGAGAGCGCGGCTAAGAAACATAAGACGGTATCGTTCGATCGGGATAGATTGAATTAAAAACTCGTCCTCGTTATGGATTTGTTTCTTCGGAATCGATTCCCATATTCAGTGGACCGTGTCCCCGGGATCGACGTAGCGGCAGAGTCAGGAGGGACCTCTTCGCTGCTATCTTTTATTGCCTCAGTTTTTGATGTCGCTTGTTGCTTTCGTACTTTGAGTTAGTTTTGGGATTTGCTTGTTTTCCTTGAACGGTTTTAATAGTTTTTATTGTTTTCGTTCATTGAACTGCACTTTAATTCCGAGATTTGGAAAGAGAGGAAGAAGTATTAATCGAGCTGTTCATGTGCATGTAAACGAGCAGTAGGCGGCTTACGAGCGGAGTCGTGAAGCGCCTCTTTCCTTCTTCCTTCCAACAATCTAAGTGAGTGGCTACCAACCCGATTAGCTAGCCATGCTTCCAAGCTTCACGCCCTAAAATCTGCATTCTTCTTTGCCCCGATCAACGATACCAAGTAATAATAAAAGAAACCAAGATAAAAGAGAATAGACTTAGTGTATTATGCTTGTCAATAAACTTCATGAACGGACACTTAATTGCATGCTTGTTCACTTGGAAATAATCAAAAACTTTTGCTTGTCTTGTGCAAATACATATTTCATACTCGTGTTGTCTGAAGTGCATGAATGCCTAACAATTATGGATATGTCTTGTACTCGTGTTGCCTCGAAGGCGTAAACTGATTGTTTAAGATAAAGTATTGTTCGATCATGGACAACTTGTGCACAAGGGTAAGTTCTGCGGACGGTCGCTGGGACACTGGCACCGTTTCGGTCCGGACGGAACTCGTGTGTAGTCATCGTGTGCTAGAGGGGATGGCTTGCAACGCATCGTGTGCTTGTCGTGTGCTTGTCGTGTTCTCGTTGTATGCTATCCCTGTCATTTACTATGTCCGTTATGGCACCACGCCAGTGATCATCGTATATATTTAAATATGTTGCAACTAACTTGTGTCTTCGTGGCAGGGAACATGGTAAGTATTGTGCAGGTAATTCAGACGGGCAGGTAAAATCCACCGAACGGTGGCAAGTTCATTTCAGTATCATATATATATATACTGTTGCTTGTAAATGAACTAAGGCAAGATAGAAACCCACCAAAACATGCATGCTTCATTAAAACAATATGTTGATTGGCATAGTTCGGCTAGCTCGCCTTCACCAGTATGTTTCGTGCTGACCCTCGTTGAAACAGGTTCTCCGCACCAAGGTGAACCGAGCGAGGAGCCGAAGTCGTCTTCCCGATCCAGTCCAGCTGTTGGCGCATCTTCACTACGCCCCTTGAAGCATTTTAAAGACAGGAGCTTGCAACTCTTCATACATAAATGCAGCTCCGTGGCAAAGCTGTCCTCCAGCCTGGAGGTGTTTGTCATTTTGAAGTTATAAAGGGATGTAATGTACAGGACTGCTATCTCATTTTGAGTCAACACTTTTGTAAGCCCGTGCGGCATATTAGCTGACTCGTTCAGGAGTTTGTAATAGATGTTCATTATCAATAAAGAGAATTTTTCCATGTTTCAAATCTGTGTTTCAATTTATCTGCGTACTCTGAATATGTGCTTGCTATGCAAATTATTAAAGCCTTGTGCGGGCGCAACCCCAGGCCCGTACGGTGGTCACGATTCGGGGGACGCCTCAAACGATTCTACGAAATCGGGTCGTGACATAATTGACCTTATTATTGGTTACATAGTTATTGGTTATTTATTTATATTAATTTCTGTGGATGAGATTTAGATTATGCCTGTGACTTGAGATAGTTTATACCACTTGTGAATTATTTTTCATAATACAGCGTACGTATGTGTTATGGTTTTCATATATTGGAGTTGTCATATACATGCGGCTGGCATGCTTATGTGTTCCTAGTCCTACGTATTTTGGGACTGGGGCGTGACATATTTTTAGTGGCGGTCCATGCAGGTCGAGAGTATATTATCTCGGTTATGTTACTGTACCGAGCAAGCCTACAAATAGGATTAGAGTATAGGATCTCATCCACATTTTACTATGACTCACCTTTCTTCCAATCTGTTCTATTTAAATAATTGTATCCTACTTGATTCATGTGCTTCCCTAATAGTTCTTGAGTATAGCCTCTGATAGAATATAGGAATCCCTTTTGTTAGGATGATAATTAGGATAATATTCCTATTAAGAATATAACTAGGATATTGACACATCACTAAGTTAGAATAGTTAATGAACCATAGCATTCCTTACTACCTAATGAACCCTAGCATCCCTTACCTGTAGATTTACTTACCATTATCCCTTGATGTATTATGAATGAATTGAGGGTAGTATAGACACTACTAGAGTTAGTTAAAAATTTGACCATAGTGTTTGGCCCTAGTATTGAGGAACCAATAGAAATTCAAGGTTGAACCTTAGGACTGAACCTAACTTTCATAGTGAGATAGTATGAGAGAACTATAAATTTAGATTCTTGTCTTGATATTAGCAGAACAATACCTTAGGAAGCCAAAAGGAATGAATATAATATCTTCCTTGGTCATAACTCGAACATAGAGACTAGCATACCACCTTCCCCTTAGAAACTATGATATTATCAAGAGCCACTCTATTTAATTTCATAACTTGTTCCTCCGAAATCTTAACACTCGCTTTTGTACGATGATTAAATTTTTTTTCATCTTTCAATTCGTGTCACCTAACCCTTCTGATTGTAGGCCAAGTGGTTTCTTTATGTTAAGGATATATAGTTTGCTAGGATTGTAGTTGTAATTTTGAATTTCTGTGCTTGGTAGTTAGAAATTGATAGTTTTGAGTTATTCTTGTAGATTATGACCTGATGATTATCCTTTAGTTTTGAATCACGTAATTTATACCCATATCTCCATATAGGTTATACCTTCTTCCATCATAATCCAGCGTATTTATATTTTCTGTACTACCTTGACTTATGTTGCTATTATAGCCTAGTTTTGCAAGCTTCTTCTTTTATCGATCTTGTTTACGACATATGTATTATTGGATGCATACACTAATACATTGTCTAATCATAATCAGTGTATTAAGGTCTAGCTAACCTTAGTGCGCTTGGTTCGCTCTTCGCATGACTACTTATGTGGATTGAGATAAAATTGACTTAGCTTCTTAGACGAATGTACTTGCCCTCTAGACAGGTCCAAGCATATCATATCAGTTACATAACTGTTCTGATATGAACATGCGAATAGAAATTACCAAAATAGGATTTCGATCCACAACTGCCTTGACAACTCTCATTTTGAATTCTTTATATCTCCTTGAACCTCGTACTTGTATTCTATCACCTCCATCTTGAATTCTTTATTATTGTTCTCCGTCTTCCTCTATTTCGGAAAGATAAAACCTCATGCTTGGTATAAGCTTGATACGCAGAGAGTAATAGATATACCCTATAGGCCAACCGCATTATTTGGTAACTATTTTTCAAAATTAAGGGCATATCATAGGTGATATGTTTGGTGTTAAAACTTTTGGGGATTGAATAACACGATTAAGTAATTTGAGGAATAATTTTCTTAAATATATAAGCCTTATGTGATAGATGGGTAAATTCTAAGTTGGGTAGAAATTGCATTGTTAACTTGAGGTGAATTTCTTTTAGATTGTGATCAAGTAAGATTAGATAGAGAGATCATGCCTTATTTTAATTTCGAGGACGAAATTATTTTAAGTTGGGTAGATTGTAAACCCCCTCACCTAAAATTAGGCCTACTTAGCTTAGACGGGGAGACTAGGGCTAGTTTGAATCCAATTAGAAATAGAACACGGTATTTTAGATGACTTTGCAATATTTATATCACTTAGTGTACCTTACCGTTGCTTCGATAATTGGAGCACAACACTAGACATTGCCTTCCTACAAATTTCACACCCTAGCCCTAGATGTGCCAGTATTCCATCCTGACCTTTGTGTAACTTATAATTATGCTATCTTGTGCTACATTTTAGTCGCACGACATTCGTCGCAGACGTTTATATTTAATTCTAAATAATTCCAACTTTGTATCCTTGTGAGTTCCAATCGAAATTGGAGACACAATCTTGACCCATTTCGTACAACCAAATTTATGACAATATTCTATTCCGAGTTCTCTATGTCCATGACACTTGTGTCCTACCAAATTTTAGCCCCATGTAATTCTATTTAATTCCAGAACACCATTTGCATTAATTTTAATTAATTTAATCCAATTTTTATCTTCGTATAATTTTTCCAATTTTTGGGCAATTTTATGCAAAAGCGCATTAAGGTGTCCACACCATTGGACACAACACATGAAGAAACCTATTTCTCCTTCATATGAATTTTTTCTATAAATTTTGGAACGTGCAACACACAACATCGCCCCCTCATTTAACCCTAGCCTTGCATTTTAAATAATGCAAATTATAGCCCTCCAAACATCCCCATGACAAACCAAGGCCCAATCCCAAGATGTTGACCAAGCCCAATCCCCTAGGTCAACCCCAAAATCCTACTTTCTACATGTATAAATATACAAATTTTCTTTTTTTCTTTATTTTTCCACACCCCCAAACCAACCTAGCCTACTATTCATCACCCCCTACCTCCGTTTGAACCAACCTGGAGCAGCCCCGCCGTGCTCTTCCAAGTCGTCGTCAGAGCAGCTCCCAACCGTCGCCTCGCCTGAGACCTCCACCACCTGCTCGCCGGAGCCCCGCCTGGACTGGCCATCTCCACGGAGCCATCCTCCCGCCTGAGATCTCCTCCCTGACTTCTTCTCCTTCCTCGTCTCCATCGTCCCCGGACAACTCGTCGACCCGACCACCTCCCGTCGATACCCCAGTCGACCACCACCTTCACCCGACTCTCCTCGACTTCGCCATGCCATGTCGCGCCGGACCCGACTTCCTCCCCTCCTCCTCGACGGAGTAGCACGCTCCCATCCTGCCATCCTAACACCACCGCCGTCGTCTCCGGTTCATCCCCTTCCTCCCCTTCGCCGGAGCCCGATCTCCTCCGCCAGCACCATTCCATGTTCTCCATCTCCTCCCTGTCCTCATCTGCCCATTTCCTCCTCCTTCTTCCTCCCTGAGCTCCTCCATATCCCGTCGACCACAGCCACCCGAGCCTCCTCCTTCCTCCCTGAGCCGTTCACCACCACTACTCCATATCCCTGACCTCCTCCTCTTCTATGTCCTCCTCTCTGACCTGGCCGGAACAGTCCCCCTATCATCATAACCTTCATCACCATCATCTCCATTATAATTATTATCATCATCTCCATCATCATCACCATTATCATCTTCATCGTCAACATAACCACCATCATCACCCTAATCACCTTCAATCATCACCATTACCATCATCATCATCCCTATCATCCTCATCACCATTATTACCTAATCCCCTTAACCATTATCACCTAATCACCATAGTCATCATCACCTTAACCTACATCATCATCACCATTAATCATCATCATCATAATCTTCATCATCATCATAATCATCATCACCATCATTCCAATCTTCTCATCATCATCATAGCCTACATCACCATCACCATTAATAATCATCACCTTAACCTAATCATCACCAATCATCATCACCATCACCCCCGTCATCAACATCGATATCATCGTCGTTATCGTGGACCCGTCACCTTCGCCCAAGACAACTTGCAGCAGTTACCCCCGATTTTTGTGCCTGTGCACGCTAACCCCGAGGTTCGAACATGTCCCTCTCCTTTTTATGTGTGCTTGTGTGTATGCTATTAGGACATTAGTATTGCTTTATGACAGTTAGTTGACATCAGACCCTGATTCGGTGAACCCAACTCGTATATGTATACGTACGCGTATGCGTATATTATTCAATTTGGTACATATATATATATATATATTTTGTAGGAATTAAATGCTAAAACTAATTATGACTATATATGTATTTATACTGTGCGACCCTGAATATTGTGAGTCGACCGCCTTGTGTACACTGACGTACTGGATTAGACGTGTTAGTGAGTTGACTGTTTAATTTCATACAGCAGTGAGGACGTGACACCCGCGTAGTTAGACACGCAATTGACCATTTTAGTTGACCAGTGTCACCCCTAGCGTATCCTCTGAGTCCAGTGTAATTTGGTTGTGTATATGCTAGTGTAATGGATGATGTTGTATTGTATTATATTACATGTATATAGGACTATCAGATTGTTCTGCGCGACTTCAGGAGCAAGTTATTGGTACTATACAGCTTTTCTTGCCAGGCAAGTATACCTTGCCATTGTACTGTAATTCGTATTCCATATGTTGCATGCATCTTAATTTCTGTCATTTAGTTCATATATTTTAATTGCTATATAAACTATGCGTCCAAGGAAACTTGGGTGCAACGATGGTGGCGTCGTATTCTATTTTTATTATGTATATGCATTGACCTAGTTTATGAGACCACCCCATTATCATGAGGCATTCTTAGGTTTTATTGGCCGTGACACATCTGTTACACGAGTGTGAGTCTCATATAAATCACGGACTCGCGTGCAGGGTTTGGCCTCCTGTACGTATAGGACGTACGATAGAGAATAACTGTCGATAGAAACTTTTCATGCTAGAAGACTTGGCAGTTATTAGAGGTATTATCGTGTCATGGATATGACATGCTTAGAGCATGGGGTGGGGAGAACAACAAGTAAGACATTTGGGCTCCTTTACACTTTCCTTTCTGTAACCCGTACGCTCCGCCGGAGATACATAGCGGTGATGACCCCTATATTACTGGCGGCCTCTGGCGTTCAAAATACGACATACTTTGTAGGCCCCTGATTCTCCGAGAGAATCATGCCAATCCTATTTATGGACAGATAGCCCACTTGTTAGAAAGTTGTTCTCAACTGTATTCACATAGATGGTTAGGCGACCCATTGGATATTTATTTACAGTACTTTATGGGCATGCTTCTATGTATCTTGTTATGTCCCTCTGAGGACCTGGTTCCTTTCCAGGTGTAGATGTTCATGACTTAGCAGGAGCGCAGATCCGGACTTGATACTTATCTTCGAGGAGGTCTTTTCTTCGAGCCTCATGATTATTAGTTGATGTTCTTATATTGTGTTTATTTTTATATTCTAGTTTGGCAGTGGATTTGTTTTCACCCGACTATCATCTTTTGATACTTCATATTGAGATTTAGTTACATAGTTATTGGTTATTTATTTATATTGATTTCTGTGGATGAGATTTAGATTATGCCTGTGACTTGAGATAGTTTATACCACTTGTTAATTATTGTTCATAATACAGCGTACGTATGTGTTATGGTTTCCATATATTGGAGTTGTCATATACATGCGGCTGGCATGCTTACGTGTTCCTAGTCCTACGTATTTTGGGACTGGGGCGTGACAGGTGATGACCCCTATATATTACTGGCGGCCTCTGGCGTTCAAAAGACGACATGCTTTGTAGGCCCCTGATTCTCCGAGAGAATCATGCCAATCCCATTTATGGCCAGATAGCCCACTTGTTGGAAAGTTGTTCTCAAACTGCATTCACATAGATGGTTAGACGACCCATTGGATGTTTATTTTCAGTACTTTATTCGCAAGCTTCTATGTATCTTGTTACGTCCCTGTGAGGACCTGGTACCTTTCCAGATATAGACAGGCAGGAGTATCCACAGGAGTACGGACCCGGACCTGACGCTTTATTCCAGACTAAGGAGGTCTTATCTTCAAAGTATCTTTGATCCATCGCAGTTGATGGATATTCTAGTTGCTATTTTCTTTTATAGACATTTATCTTATATTAGAGTTAATCTCTTCTCTCTTTTAGCAGTTTTTAGTATAGTCGATTTGTAGTAGATTTGTTTCCATCCGACTATCATACTTTGAGACTTTATCTTTGAGATTCAGTTATTTATTTCCTATTTATTTATTTGTGTTGTGGATGAGATATAAATTGCGTGTGACTTGTTGACAGTATATTACCACTGGTGGATTGATATTCATGTACAGCGTACATGTGTGTATGATTTCCATATATTGGAGTTCGTATACATACGGCTGGCGTATTACGTATTCCTAATCCTACGTATTTTGGGACTAGGGCATGACAAAAAATAAAAGTAAGACGACGATCGGCAAGAGAGCATAGGAACTACTCTGGATCGGTACCATAACCCTTAAACCAAACAAGGATCGGGGTTACAGACTTTCACCCGAGCAGAACTTAGCACCCTAACCACGCGCCGAAGAATAAATTAAAAATGCAATATTAACGAATAGGCAAATATTGCACGGCCAAACATGTCTACGACATGCTATAATTAACTAACTAGGGTTATCACAAACCTAGTTACTAACAAATACATGCTTTGAAGAATATTGCTACCACCAGCACTGCAGTTAACCCGAATGACCAAGGATACGCTTTGTCTAGTACTTATAATGCACATGACAAACAATGATGGATAAGAAACTAAAGCAGATAATTGATGGCATAACACAACATAAAGTAAGCATAAACTGGCTTTTGAAGATATAAGTAAATTTTTGTAAATGAGATTAGTTTTATAAACAAAAGTTTTTTATAAAATGGAACTGATTTGTAGACATAAGGAGATTTTGTAAGCAAAACTGATTTTTGTAAACATAAAGAGATTTTGTAAGTGAAACTAATTTTTGTAAACATAAAGAGGTTTTGTAAGTGAAACTGATTTTTGTAAACATAAACTTATCGGTAAATGGTCTGCTAACATAACTGAAACTGAAACATAAATAAAACATATACTGGAATGCATATATTGAAATACAAAACAAAAACTTGTAGTGCCGCAGCACGCGTAAACTTGGTTAGTCATGGAGCCCTTGCCTAGCAGGGTTGTTCCATGCTGCATGGGGCCCTTGGGGATCGGGGTAGCCGATATCGCAATATTCTTTCCTCCCAATGATCTAGGTAAATATTATCTTGCTTAATCATTACTAAATTATTTCAAGTTCTCGAGTCGTGGACACTCGAGAACTTTTCTAGAATGACGGATCACAGGTACGAGCTTTTCGTGAGTTATCGTATCCGTGACTCGCAATACATTGGGCAATACTCACACTCAATTGTCCGATGCCAAATGCAATAGATTTTTCATACACAATTATTTCCACGATGTCGTAAGGATTATAAAATAGTACATAAACTGGTCTGGTAACGTAAACTTGTATCGACATAAGGAAGCACACCACAATAATCACTAAAAAAAATTACTAAATAAAACACAATAAAAAGGAACATAAAATGCACACAAAAATTCCTGGACGCATACGACCACTGGCCGCATAGAGTCACTTGCCGCATGCACCCACTAGCCGCATGCATTCACTTGCCGCATGCGCTCACTGGCCGCATGGACTTATCTGCCGCATGCACCCACTGGCCGCATACTCAGGGTTAAAGTCTACTCCTCGGGGAAAGTGTCGAAGTGACAGCCAATAAATAAAGTTTCAATAAAGTGATTGATGTGACATGCCATAAAGTGTGTCAGGAAGAAAAGACAAAACCATAAAAAGATGTGCAAGGGTGAAACAGAGTTATACGACAAAAGAGAAGAGGCACATAGTGCCAATGCCGCATAAGTCCGCTTGTCGCATGCTCCGATTGTCGCATAGATGCCCCTCTTGGACTTAGCAAAAAATTTATTCGTTCAATGAGTGAAAACACAAGCAGTTCAATGATTAGCTCCAGAACACTTTGTGTGATATACAGTCATGCATCCAACAAGATGGACACATGTTGTTAGTATGCGGCAAGGAGTTCAGGCCGCATAACCCTCTCGGGCCGCATAACAATCTCTGCCGTATAGGTCGCTGGCCTCATGAAGACTTTGTCTTCTCCAACAGCAAGTTCAGCTATGGCCGAAAGCTCCAAAAATTAAAATTTTGTTTTTTTATAAAAAACTTTATTTTGACTCCAAATTAAGTGAATCAAAAGCCAAAATGCTCGAAATAAAATGCTCTAACATAAGAAACATTTTTTTTTTTTGAAAACACGAAGTTTTAATAGATCAAAACCAAGAAAAACTTATGGAACCCACAAAAATTCTAAACTTAAAACTCAGATCTACAAAAATCTATACATCAAAATCCAAAACTCCAATAACTAAATATGATCAGCAACTCATGGAGAACATTTTTTATCAAATAAATTTTTTAAACAACATATATGAAAAATTCATGACTTCACCATTGAGCAAGATGTACTTGCCTTGGGTGGCTCCTACCCTCTACCTCTCACGGTCTAAGTGACAGCAACTTCTCCCTATGGTTAGGGTTAGGGGAAGCTTGAGGGAGAGAAGGAAGAAGGAAATAAAAAATAAAGAAGAAAAAGAGGAGAGAGAGAGAGAGAGAGAGAGAGAGAAGCTCATATATATACTAAGAAAGGAGAGAAAGAGGTTTAGTCATGGGTTCGATCAAATGAACTGAACCAAGTGCCCATTCTACATGCAGATCCTAAACAGGGTCTATGGCAATGTCAATGAGTATTCTACTGGTCTCGGGTAGTCTCTCTCAATAACAGAAAATAATAATAAATAAAATAACAGGAACCAATATGAAAAATATAGCATACATTATCAGAAAAAATTTAAATCCTAGAAATTCAAGAAATACCAAATCTGGAATCGGGTGTGACACCGGTGCTAGGGTTCGGCTAGGGGGTGCACGGGGGTGAGGGAGAAAGGAGCAAGGAAGAAGAAAATAAAAATGAAGAAGAAGAAGAAGAAAGAGAGGAGAGAGAGAAAAGCTCATATATATATATATACTAAGAGGAGAGAAAAAATAGTTTAGTTATGGGTTCAGTCAAATGAACCAAACCAGGTGTCCATTCTACATGCAGATCCTAAACCGGGTCTATGGAAATGCAAATGGATATTCTACTGGTCTCAGGTAGTCTCTCTCAACAACAGAAAAAATATAACAATAAATAAAAAGACAGGAACCAATACTGAGAAATACAGCAGAAATATATTATCAGGAAAAATTAAATTCTAGAAATTCAAGAATATCAAATCTTGAATCGGGTGTGACATGTATATTATTAAACTGTGTGTCTAAGGAAACTTGGGTGCAATGATGGATTGAGTCATGTTTTGTTTGTTATGAATATTGACCTAGATTTAAGATACCACCCCATGATTGTGAGGTATCTTTATATCTCCTTCGGCCATGACACTTTTGTTACACGAGTTGTGAGTCTCATATAGATCACGGACTTGCGTATTGTCCGGCCGACAATGCATAGGGGACGTGCGATAGGAAATAACTGCTAATAGATTTGCATGCTAGAAGACTTGGCAGATATTAAAGTTATTCTAGTATTGTGGATATGACACGAATAGAAGCATGTGGTAGGGAGGACAGCTGTCACGACCCGCACCCGGTTTAGGGGCACGAGAGCGTGGGTACGTCCAGCCTACGCCGCAGCATCGGCGGTAGAACGCTGTCTAGGTCAAGTACTATCTAAACAATCTCACGCTAGTATCCAACTCCATAAGGAGACTTGGATATCATAAGATAAATCAAAAATACTCAATCACAACTACAGCACGATAGGAAAAATGAAGAAATAAAAGAATACATCACAAGTCTAATGACACAATAATCATACCTGCAATCATTAACTTCCAATCCTCAAGGGTGTCGGAAACCAGTCTACTAAGGTCACAGTCTGGAAAAATATTCTCCAGTCAGGAAGGAGCAAAGTACATCTCTAAATAGCAGTTCTATATAAATGACATAAACTATGTAGCAGTTCTAGATAGAAATATACCAGATGCATGTATAGGTACGAGAAATGTACAATGAAAGAAATACTGAAAATGCTGTAAGTAACTACAGGAAAAGAAACAATATGTCCATGAGCAAGAAACCTAAGACTAAGTGTGTGAGTACTAGCTTTGACATGTGATCGGCTTGGGAACAAGATCAGGCTGGTTACATGTGATTAGCTATGATTCACGAAGGTCAGGCTAACCGTTGGTTAGCTATGATGCATGTAGGGGTCAGGCTAATCACACGTAACAGCTATGAGGCACTGAGATGGTCAGGCCGCACCCGACGTGAGATGTGGGGTGAGCTATGATGCATGTAAAGTTGGGTATGATCACATATCTACACTAAAATACTCCCCACCCCCGACTGGTATAGTAGATCCAATCATGGTACGCTATGGCACTGGATTCCCTAGGAAGGTAGCAAATCTCCCCGGGAATCAGTGTCTGTACGTGCACAAGATAACAAGAAAAACAAGTCTTGTACAAGCTACACCATGAATAAGGAATAACATCTCATGACGAGATCCGTGTATACCAATCCGTGTAACCGATGTGTCAAGAACATGGATATTTACACTAGATACAGTGAACATAGGAGATATCATAAATTAGAAACTAATCAGAGAATGTACTCGCCTTGGGTCCTTAGCTGGTAATTATTGATGTCCTGTTCCAGAGTATCCCCTGGGTAAACCAACAGTCCTATAAACATATCAATACAACATTTGCATCAGGTGCTACACTAACACATCACAAATACATGAACTCAGGGCTCTGCCAGGTATGGCACTAGTCAACTAGGGTCATCTAGTAAGGATACGTATATAAATACACATATTATTAATTATCATTAATACTTACAATATATATATACCAATATATATCAAATAATTATACACAATATATATATACATTTATACCAGTTAAATTTAATACATACACCTTGGTTAAATACCTACAATATATACTTTTAAAATAAGTGATACTTGCATATATGTATAAACTTAGTAAATAATACTTGTATACACACAAAAGAATTTAACCTAATATATGTATATCTCTAAAATATATATACCAATATAAATACACTGCTACAGTTGTATTTTTACCAAAATACGTTCATTTATATATTAACACATGTCAAAATGCGTACATATCATATATGTGTAAAAGTGCATTTTTTGAATATATATATATAGAAAATATTTTAATTGTATGTACAAAGTATATACGTATATATATATATACATTTATGCTAATTTCACATTAATTAAATGTATAAATACTTTACATTAATTATATATATACAATTAAATTAAATACATATACTAATTACACATTTATACCTACGCAAATACATACTTGCATACATTGTATATGTATACATGTACATTTATCCACATTAAATATATATATATACATTAGATATATATTAACATACATATTAATTAGATATATACATACATGTATATTTATACACATTAAATATATCTAAACATGTATATACATATATATACATACATTAGAATATATACTATACATATTTATATATACATTAATACATCCTTAATTATACAATTTATTTGAATGCATACTATACTCATACAATTAAATAAAAATAATTACTATACATATTTATTTTAAATACATACATTTACAAAATATACATTTATACATGTATTTCCATTTTACATTTAAATATATTAAGTATATACGAAATATATATTTATACGTATACCAATATTATATGTACTATTTAACATTTAATAAAAATAATACTTTATACATACCTACACATACATATACCTATTATATATATATACCCATACGTATATATATATACATATATATATAAAAATATATATATATAAAAAGAGAGAGAGGAGAGGAAGGGAAAACTTACAGTGGGGGAGCCGCCGGCCGCCGGAGTATGGAGGGGACTGGGCTGCCGGACTCGTCGAGGCAGCGCCGCCGGGGTTGCACAGAGGAGCCGCGGCTGCCGGTGCAGTGACCGCCGGACGCACACAGCAGCGCCGCCGGCGCGAGGGCTCGCGATGGCCGCACTTGGTCGGAGTTAAGGTTGATGGTGGTGGTGGAGAATGGTGTTGATGGTGGTGGAGGGATAGGTGGAGATGGAAGGAGGAGATGGAGGAGGAGCAGTGGGAGAATGGGGGGATGAGCAGCAGGCTCCGCCGGCCGGAGGGAAGAAGTTCAGCGGGAGCCGGGGGAGTAGTCGGCTAATGGTGGATGGATGAATGTAGAAGCAGCCGGAGGAGGGAGTTGGCCGGACGCTCGGGGAAGAGCAGCAGCCGGAGCAGAGGAGTCTTCAGGGAGGAGCGGGGTCGCCTGGCCGCCGGGGTCGATCTCGACTCGGTCAGGTGCAGTGGGGCGCCGGCCAGAGGAGTTGGCCGCCGGAGTGATGCACAGGTCGGGTGGAGCTCGGTGCTCGGGGAGTTGTGGATGCCGGTGAACAGGAACTGCGGGGTTGGGGGTCTGATGTCCGGCCGGAGATGATCCGCTCGGTCGGCAGTAGTCGGATGGCTCGAGGGATCGAGGCTAGGCCGGGGATCGGCTCAGACGTCGGCCGGGTGGCCGGAGAGATGGGAGATGTACAGTAAGGGAACAGTGTTCCCTCCCCTCCTACTTTTGAAATTTTAAAATGAAAAATCAATAAGGAGAAGGAGAAAGGAAGAAGAAGAAGAAAGGAAAAAAGAAGAAGAAAGGAAGAAGAAAAAGAAATTTACCTACGTATGAGAGAGGAGTTGTGGAGGCTTGTGAGGGTGATGTTTTCTAGGTTGCCTAGGGATTAGGGTTTAGGATGGGACATGTCATTATATAGGAAGAGAGAGGGTGTGATGGAGGGTGATGATTTCATCCCTCTAAATGAGTGGCTATGATGGTTCATGAAGGAAATTAATTCATGTAGAAATGAGGGTGAGGGCTACAAATAATATTAGGTTCCCTCATTAGTTTAATCAATGGGTGTTGACACAAAATGCCAATTTGCAATTTAACCCCCTTAAATTTGGGAATTTGCACAAACACATAAAATGACGAAAATTTGGCGGGCAATTCGGGGTCCGATGTTTTGTAGGGTCAGGGGGCACTGTAAGATCGGTATGGGCTCAAATAACAGGGCACTGAAATTAAATTGGGATTTTAGAATCAGATAAAATAGTATCCTCAATTTAAATAGAAATAAATGCAAGTTGTGTTCAACAATTAATTATGAGTACATGGGGTCAAAATCAGGTCAGGTCATCAATACCAATATTGAAGAAGACTCGGAACAGAATATTACCCTAATTTGGGCCGCACGAAAAATAGGTCAAGATGGCCTCCAATTTTCGATTGGAACGCACAACGATACAAAATAGAAATTAAAAAATAAACGTCCGCGACGATTTTTTTTTTTTGTGCGGCTAGAAATAATGCACAGAGAGCATAATTATGAGTTGCAAAAATAGTAGAATGGAAGGCGGGCATGTCTAGGACAAGATTGTAAAATTTGTTGGAAGACAAAAGTCAGGATAGTGCTCCAAATATCGAAGCAAAGGCAAAGCGCAAAATATTAAATAAAATACAGCAATTAATTACACCTCCAATAAATTAATTCTAAATAAAACAATTAACCTCAAAATTCTATAATTCCGACAGGTGCTCATCTACTGGCTTCTAGGTCTAGTCTGCTAGCTAACATAAATAATAAACACTGCATATAATTATATATTTTGAATTACACATCGCACGAATTATTTAAATCAAATACATTATCATGAAATTAATAAATTGTAAATAACATAATTTTAAATATTGTAAAAATTCGAAAATACCCCTGTTTTCAGAATGTGGTAGTGACAACAGCTGTTAGCGTAGGGGCTCTCATATTTATTTACTTTTTCTCCAGTTGGCCACGGGTGACTCGATAGAGAGCTACGTGTGTCGAGCATTTATTTATTTTTTCTCTAGATTGGCCGCTAGTGACTTGGTTGAGGACTACATGTGTCGAGCACATGTATGAGTCGAGAGCTCCTCATTAGGAATGTTGTCCTCAAAATGCATTTTACATAGAATGGTTAGGAGACCTTTTTGGATGTTTATTTTCAGTATATTGTGGCATAATTTTATGTATTTTGTTACGTCCCTCTGAGGACCTGGTCCCTTTTCAGGTGTAGACGATCATGACTATTCGTAGGAGCACGGATCAGGACTTGCTACTTCATTCCCTTCCTTGGAGCTATTTATCTTCGAGTCTATTGGTTAGTAGTTGAGTTCATACTTTTCTGTCGTCTATTTATTTTAGTAGTTGGACTCTGTTCTTATCCTAGTTTGGTAATAGATTTGTCTCCACCCGGCTATTATTCTCGTACTTTTCAGACTTGATCATTATGATCCATTGATTAGTTTATATTTATTGACTTGCGTCTGTGGATGAGATTTAGTATGACTGTGAAAATTATATATATACCACTTGTGAATTATTATTCATATACAACGTACGTATGTTTTATGGTTTTCATATATTGGAGTTGTCATATTAATACGGCTGACATGCTCGCGTATACCTGGTCCTACGTATTTGGGACTGGGGCATGATAAATCTCAAACTTCGAGGTTATCCATTGATATGAAGATTTTGCCCTCTTGTTCGCACTTCGGATCTCCCTATCTCCAATATGATATTAATTCTAAAGGTACAACTTACCAAATCATTAAAAAGGAGGATCCAATCTTGTTTGAATATCTTACTCTCAAAATCTTACTTCCTCAACAATAACTTGTAAATCAAAATCTATAGTCTGGTTCTATCGAAGATCTCTCAAACATAGTCTAAATTATAAGCCTAAAAAAATAAATCTGCCAAACTATTAACCATTATTGGCCGTCAACAATCTTTGCATAAGATTTTATTTCCAATATTTTCTTTCATTTATAATATAGCTTTATACTCGAACTTTCCCAATCATAATTACCTTATTCTTTCAATTTTTTTATACTGTTATTTTTTTTTTCCTTTGAGGTTTAGGTTGTAAACAATAGATCCGTTTAGTTCCTCATTCTTAGTACACTACTTTAAGTAATTACCATCGTAGGCCTCAACTTTATTTTAAATCGCAAACGAAAAAAAATTGGCATATGTACAAAGTATTAGTAAGCGTGTTTCCTTTAGGGTTGAGCATTCGGTTTATTCGGTTCCAACCGAACCCAACTACCCAAAATCGAACTATTCAAAACTGAAAAAATCAAAACCGAAATCGAACCGGTAAGCACCACAACTGAATCAAACGGAACTGATTAAATCGGTTTGATTTATTTGGTTGGGTTTTTAAATTTTAATGGACTAGGCCTAAAGATGGTCTTCTTAATTAAAAATAGAATTATTTACACTAATTACCCGTATGTTTTATGTTTATTACATGGAGTTACAACTACTTTAATTTAAACTAATTACATCGACCACCACTACTTTTTTGATGTATTACACGGGGTATCCTTACTCTAAGATAAAAATAAAAAGTTATAACATTAACTACCTATATTTTTATTTTTATTTTCTAAAGGGAGAGGTGGTCAGTGTAATTAGTTTAAAAGTAGGGGTACCCCGTGTTATAAATAAAAAATTTAGAAGTAGTTAGTGTAAATAATCAGAAAAAAAATTTGGTTTAAAGTTCAGAAACAGAATGAACTGGGCCTAAATTTGGTTTAAAGTTCAAAATTCATACAAATATCCAAGCCAATATAGAATCCACAAATATGTGTGCATAGTAACTCTTCCTTGGAGCCTAACCGAAGCGAGCATCCCAACATTGTCGCACCTTAACATTCTATTCTAACACAACAGGCTCAATTTGAAGTTCCAAAGTTCAATCATAGCATTCTAACAGAGTTTCAAATTCAAGTTCAATTTCAGCCTATCAGTCAAACAAAGTTTGCAAGTTTATCGTTATCAAAAGCCTGGAGAAATTTATAAACCGAACTCATCGTGGAAATAGAGTCATTGGAGAAACCAGCACTTGGATGTCTTGGAAAATTGATCTTCAAATCCAATTTTCCGCATTATCAAGAGATAAACCAATTTTGCAACAGAAATTCAATTGTACTTAAATATCACCTAAACTTTGCGCACACTAAATTAAATTATGAAAGTGATGTAGGGCAATTAAAGGCAATTTATAAGGGCACTACACAATTTACTCGGGGCTAGCCCATTGAAAAATTAGAAAAAATTACAAGTTTGCCATCATGAAAGTTACTCGGGGCTAGCCCACTGTTATAGTCAGGACTGTCAAAATTTTGACAGTCCTACCACATGGAAGGACTGTCAAAATATCGACAGTCCTAAAAGTAGGAAGGACTGTCACAATTTTGACAGTCCTAACCTAGTTAGGACTGTCAAAAATATGACAGTCCTAAAAATTGTTAGGACTGTCAAAATTTTGACAGTCCATTTCCCAAAATTACAAGTTTGCCACACTTGGGGCTGCCCCACACCAAAGTATAAAAGTGGAATGGGTTTCTATTTTTGGCATTCCACCTAGACTTAAGAAACCCTCATTCCACCAAGGCCAAACCTAAATTTGGAAATAGGTAGTTGTGGTTGGAGGAGTATTTAACTTTGGTGATACTCCAAGGAAAATACTTATAACGGTATGTCTTCGACAAGCTACGTTGAATAAGATTTGCAATTGTGCGAAAAAGATTTAGTTTCTTTTGATTAATGTAGGAACAATGCATGGAAAAATGTTCGATGACGAAGTCGGATCGTCCAATTCATTAATTATGCACTCCGGACGTTCCGAAGAACAAGTTGGTTGTTCCGAAGCACGTTCGGTACGTAAAACGACAACCCTAATTTGACAGTCACGAGTTAGGACTGTAAACATTAGACAGTCCTATATAAATATAGGACTGTCAAATATTACACAGTCCTATATAAATATAGGACTGTCATAAATTCGACAGTCCTAATTAAAAGTAGGACTGTCATAATTATGACAGTCCTATATAAAAATTGGACTGTCAAAATAGTGACAGTCCTTGATATTTAGATGAAATTATTAATTTATATATTTTTTATATTGGTTATAGGAACCTTGTTCAGAGATTGTGGTACACCCTGGCGTTGGTGTTGATGTGGATGATATTTTCACAACGGATATTGAATTTGCAAGCCATGAAGAAGCAATAGAGTGGTGCAGAGAAGTTGGGAGACGACATAACGTAGTTATTGTCATTGCAAGATCCATCCGATCTCGGCCGGGCCGAAAATATCTTGAGCTTGGATGCGAAAGAGGAGGTGTGTTTAGGGATCATAAAAAAAAGGGTGTTGTTGAAAAAGAAATCCCTAAGAAAAATGTTGGGACGAGAAAATGTGGTTGTCCATTGAAGGTGTTGATTGTAAAAGTTGAAGATGTGAAGTGGATAATCGAAGTTAAGAATGGAAGACACAATCATCCTATTCCAGGGACGGTTACGGGTCATGCCTACGTGGCACGTCTGAAGGAGGATGAAAAAAAGTTGGTTGAAGACTTGTTCCTTTCAGGAGTTGCACCGAAACAAATTTTTTCTGCTGTGCGACAAAAACAAGATGGGAACAAGTCTACCATGAGGACGATCTATAATAGTTTGGCCAGAGCGAAATGCAATAGTATGAAAGGAAGAATGGCGATGCAGCAAGTATTGAAGTTGCTTGGGGAGCATCACTACGTGGAGTACCATAGAAGACATCCACAAACTGATGAACTCCTTTCATTGTTTTGGGCTCATCCTGATTGCACACATATGGCTCGGTCCTTCGCAGACGTGTTGGTCCTTGATTGTACATATAAGACCAACAAGTTCAAGATGCCTCTTTTGCATGTTGTCGGGTTTACGTGTACGGGAAAAATATTTGCAGTCGCTTTTTATTTTATGAAGAGTGAGACAGTAGAGGATTACACATGGGCGTTGAGGAAACTACAATCCCTTTACACAGGTTACAAAGAGCCGTCTGTTTTTGTTACTGACAGAGAATATGCGTTGATAAATGCTATAGATATTGTATTTCCTCATGCGCATAGACTACTATGCACTTGGCATATAAATAGAAATATCCATGCTCAATGCAAGAAAAAATTTGAAACTGTGGACGGTAAAATAGACATGCTTCGCTTCGAAGAATTCTACAGTGATTGGAGTCTTGTATGGCGAGCAAGTACTACAGACAGTTACGAGGCAGCATGGTACATGTTCCAATAAAAGTGGGAGCCAAGCAACCCGACATGCATATCTTATATCAAAGATACTTGGCTAGGACCACATAAAGAGCAATTCGTGTTAGCATGGACCAACATGGTGAAGCATTATGGCACGATCACTACGAACCGGGTCGAAGGGGCACACTCATGTTTAAAAAGATATCTACGCTCATCGGTCGGTAATTTTGTCTCTGTTTGGCAATCGATTCATTTGATGACTATTGCCACGGTGAACGATATTGTAGCATCATTTGAGATGAGCCTCAATATTGTAAAGCATGAATACAAGCAAGAAAATCTCTTGGATGGTTTAACCCATGTGGTATCTCACAAGGCCTTGGGGTTATTGTTTGAGGAGATTCGTAGGTCGAAGTCGGTGGGTTATGATCCCGAGGTTTGCGGTTGTTCATATCGACATTCACTGGGACTTCCGTGTGCACATGAAATCAACGAATACCGTCGTGAATCTATACCTATTCCAATAGACGGTGTTGATCAACGTTGGCGACAGTTGTCGATAATGCCGGCGGTGGAAGTGCAAGATGATTTCTTTGCGTTGCCCCAAGTTAAACTACTTCACGCAAGGTGGTGTGGCGCAACGGAACCGGAGAGAAGATCCATTGAGTTTAAAATCCAAGAGATTGCAGTCCCGGCAACTACTCGATTGCAAGAGCCATCCGTTGTTCGAACTCCTAAGGGAAGACCACACTCAAGACAGAGTAGAGCCAAAAAGAAGGAGGAGGAGTCAACTAAAAGAGATCTATCCTTATTTGAACTTGTCGAACGCAGTTTGGAGGCGAAGTCCCTTGTTCGAACTCCTAAGCTAACTATTCGAAGGGGGAAGAAACAGAAAACGATAGATGCAGTCACGGCGGAGGGTGTTCAAAACTTTTATGTTTCTTATAGTCTATACATTAAAAAATTCCTACCTGAGATACGGAACTTCATTTGGACTATTGATGATGTTCCTGCGGATGGCCACTGTGGATACCATGCACTAGCAAGACAACTAGGCTATTCAGTGGAAGCAGGATGGCGACAGGTTAGGGCAGAGCTGTACGAGGAGTTGGAGTCGCGACTAGCCTTCTATAGCCAGATACTTGGCGAAGAAATTGTTGGAGATTTGTTGGCAGGCATACCTTGTACGGAAACAGTTACCGGACCAGAGCATTACATGGATGTCCCGCCTGCTGCTTACGTCTTCTCTAATAGGTATAAGTTACCTATTGTAATTATCTCACAGGGTATTAACAATACTTTCTTTCCAATGTGTGCCCCCCCGGCCGAACACCGAGTATCCACTCTATGTTGCATTGGGCTTGTCGGACAACACTTCGTCATCCCAAGGTTGATCGCTCATTCTCCTATTCCGCCACCTTCTACGCTTTGGTATAAACACGCACCTGAGGAAGCGATCGCATGGACGACACCCTACATGGATGCAATGGCGGCCTATAAGAAGATGATGAAGATGGAGGATCCAAAAATTATGTCGGACGACTACTTTGATATTTTAATCGATTGATACTGCCCCATGTGAAGATGTATATTGTGTTGATCCATGTATGTTTAAGTGTATATTGAACTATATGTTGTACCTATTGTAATGAAAAGAGTTATGAAGATTTTGATTGTATAATGCGCATTGCTACCAATAACTTAGGACTGTCACAATTTTGACAGTCCTAGTTTACACTAGGACTGTCAAAATTGTGACAGTCCTAAAGTTTACTCACTGTCAATATGTACATTTATATAACTTTAGGACTGTCACAATTTTGACAGTCCTAGTGTAAACTAGGACTGTCGAAATTGTGACAGTCCTAAAGTTTTCTCCCTGTCAATTTTGAGGAAATATATAACTTTAGGACTGTCACAATTTTGACAGTCCTAGTGTACACTAGGACTGTCAAAATTGTGACAGTCCTAAAGTTTTCTCCCTGTCAATTTTGAGGAAATATATAACTTTAGGACTGTCACAATTTTGACAGTCCTAGTGTACACTAGGACTGTCAAAATTATGACAGTCCTAAAGTTTTCTCCCTGTCAATTTTGAGAAAATATATAACTTTAGGACTGTCACTATTTTGACAGTCCTAGTGTACACTAGGACTGTCAAAATTGTGACAGTCCTAAAGTTTTCTCCCTGTCAATTTTGAGGAAATATATACAGATCAAAATAAACAATTAACCCACTGACCAATATGCACAGTATACAGATCAAAATAGTTATATAAAGGCAAAATAAATTCATAGTGTCACAACATAGCAAAATTAACTCAAATTGTCACAAGTCAAATTGTCACAAGTCATATTCAATCAAACTTTTACAACGTTTACAACTCAAATTATAGTTTAAAGTTTTACAACGTTTACAACTCAAATTGTCACAAGTCATGATTGTTCAAACGTCATGGCGCCTCTTCGTGCGTTGCTCTCTGGTATCCAAGAAAGGATATTCTTCAGCGTTGTCGATATTTTGGAGTTCGTCATTGATTGTCATATAATTGGAACCCTGGCAACTGACGAGGCTTCTTCCCAACTTCTTAACTTTCCTTGCCTATTCATGAAAAATGAAAATAATTGTTAGCCACAGTGACAAATATCAAACTTAAACTCTACAAGTAGGCTCACCATCTTGACCAGTGCAGTATATAAGACCGATTTGGGAGGAAGATCTGACGGTACACGCACAATATCCCCTCCGCGTTGGAACAAGGTCGGTAGTCCGACACCGGCGTAGTAGGCGAGGTAGTCGTCGCTGCACTCCGCCATATTGACTGCTGCTAGCCGGCCGGTATCTCTAATGACGTGGCGTTGCCACTCGGTGAAGAAGTGCGATACCCAGTTGAATTGTGCAGGTATATAGTTTAGCGGTTTTGTACCGCGCGGAGGAGTTATCATTTGCAAAGTTCGCCTTGGGACAGTTTGTACGTAGCTAAACTGACGTAGCACTCTATCCGGCATATAAGCCTCCTCGATCTCATGACAAGTGATAACACCGTGATATAAGGCGACTGGTTGCAACGGACGGGTAGTCTGTCGCAAATCACGGTATGGATCCCATACAATCTGCACCGCATAAAATGTAGCATAACGTCATTTAGCATAACGTAGTAAATTCATACCAATTAAGTACAATATTAGGTCTAAATTCACCTCTTATGTCGTCATTTTTTCGAGTGCATGCCGTAGAGCGGCCAATGTGTGAGAACGTTTGGCATCTACCTTACTTGGCTTCCATCGGCAAATATTTTAGAGGAAGTCCGTAGGACTTCTTGAATTCTCGAATACTAGTAAAACTAGTGGCATCAACTCCCAGACACCCTGATACATAATCCACCATATAGTCGTAATAGTTGATGCTCGAATCATCAAAAGTATGATTCTGCATGGGACGACCATCAACCCTAAGTCCCAATATATGATGGACGTCATCAAGGGTAATCGTTAACTCCCCATTGGGTAGATGGAAAGTGTTGGTCTCTGGATGCCACCGTTCTACAAATGCTGAAATCAGTGCATTATCCACCGTCGTATATGAGTAGCTACCCAAATATTGCAAACCGGTGGGACTGATTTTTGACTTCACATCATCTCCCAGTAATTCATACCGCCATGAATTGCATTTTTTGCCATGGTTGATTACCGTCAACATACGACCACTCTCCTGAAAAGTCAACAATTGGATGAAATTAAACCTCTATGTAAAATAAACTTTGAACTTACAACTATATATAAATGTATCATAACGTAATGTACTTACCGGATTGTTCCATATTTGGTATGCAATATGGTTTTCGATCGACGGTAACATAGAGCAACCGTTTGGACGAGTGTCGCCTGGACTATCTGCCTGCTCAGAAGGTCCCGAACCATCAGTAGGCCGGTTTTCGAGAGTTCGTGGAAGACTCTCGACAGGACTATCAGCAGGCTGAGAAGGTCCTGAACCATCAGTAGGCCAATTTGGAACATTTGGCATGTCCTCATCGGAGGAGGAAGAAGAGCCGGAAGAACTAGGAGGAGCACGTCTCTTTGTGGCAATCTTCTTCGTCAATGGACGTCTCCTCACTTCAGGGCGTGCCTCGGCCTCGCGGATAGTCACGCCTTGCGAAACTGTGCGTTGCTTACGCATCGACGCAGTAGGGCGTCTTCTCATTTCTTCATCCACAGTGTCCTTTCCAGGGGCATGACTATAAGATACAGACAAAAATTAATTTCTATTTTAACATAATAAGTGAATTTTTCCCCAGGACTGTAGCCATTTCTACAGTCCTGTAAGTATACAGGACTGCAGTTTTCTCAACAGTCCTAAACTTTTAGGACTGTAGAATTTCCTACAGTCCCATATATATTTAGGACTGTAGGAAATTCGACAGTCCTATATATATATAGGACTGTCGAATTTCCTACAGTCCTAAATATATATGGGACTGTAGGAAATTCTACAGTCCCGCTCGATACAGCTCGACAATGTCGAGCAGTCTCGACATTGTACGCCCTAGAATCATGTTCCAAACGACTTCTATGTCTAAACTACATCCTAGACTCCGCCAAGGACTAGTATGCCCTCATTTGAAAGAAAATAACTCAAAATTTTCAACATGCAAGATGATTTCGTATAATTTTTGGACAATTTTTCAAATACAATAGCACAAGGAGAATGATGATTTCTACCTTGCTTCTTTCGAGACTTTGGGAGCCATCGACAAGGAGGAGGAGGACAGCGGAGTAAGGCCGGCGGGAGGGGGTCGGCTGAGGGGGGGAAGCTCCGGTCGGCTGAGGGGGGAAAGCTCCGGTCAAAGAAACAATGTTTTCTTTCATAAACCTGGGCTAGCCCCAAGTATAAACTTGGGCTAGTCTGAGTAAATGTTCCTCTTTTGTGGGCTAGCCCCAATCCTGGGCTAGCCCCAAGTAAAATGGGCAGTGCCCTTATCAAAAGCCCAATTAAAGGATAAGGCATTCCATCGATCCCAGCCGCATCACAGGCCACCGGAATCTAAGTCCTCCACCGAACATTCCATTACACTGCAATGAAGGATGATTCTGCATGTCCCTCTTCCCATCCCAGAAATGCAGCTTCCGGAGAAGTCGAATCTCACATTCCCATTTCCATCCCTATTGAAGAAGAAGAAGAAGAAGAAGAAGAGCTAGATCGATCGATCCATCGATCAAAGCCGGAAAAGAAATTATAGGCCACAATCAAATTAGCCAATCAAGATAATCTGAGATTCTCTTCTAATTAATCTTTTTTTTTTTACATTACACAGAAACTTATTTTGTACGAACACAAGAGCATATCAACAGAAATTAAAGAATAATTAAATAAATAAACAGACTCTGGATCTGTATATATAACAAAATTTTAAAAGATGCTTAAAAATATAATAGAAATTAGAAATAAATAAATAAATAATACTTTCAATGCTAGATGTAGACATTGGATCTATTGTGATACATCCCAACTGAGAGGAGATCGAGATTATGTTTTTTTAGAGGAAGTGAGAGGAGATCAACGTGAGGAAGAGGACAGGAGATTGAAGCCATAGGAGTTCGAGGACTCAACGTCATCGGTCGGCGAGAAACGAGAGAAGAGAGAGAAAAGATCTACTTAGTAACGGTGTTTTCAGCCGTTTTAGGATATTTTTGTTCTGACTATTTATAAAATTTTGTG